>JAODAL010007995.1:0-121094 GCA_025379985.1 Phyllomedusa bahiana | reverse complement strand
ACTGTGCCGTATAAATGACATGCTAGTTTTACTCAGCAGGTTGATACGATTACAGCGATACCACATTTGTATATTTGTTTAATGTTTTACTGCTTTTACACAATAAAAACACATTTATTTGAAAAGGAAAACACGTTTTTGCATCACCGCAGTCTGAGAGCCATAACTTTTTTTATTTTTCTGTTTATGGAGCTGTATAGGGACTTTTTTTTTGCGGGATGAGTTGACGTTTTTATTGGTAATATTTTTGGGGGGACAAGACTTTATGATCGCTTTTAAATCTGTTTTTTGGAAGGCAGGTTGAAGAAAATACTGCAATCCTAGCAGTGTTTTTTATTTTTATTTTTAATAGCGTTCACCGTGCAGTATCCGTGACAAGTTAGTTTTACTCTGTGGGTTGAGACGATTACGGTGATACCCAATTTATGTAGTTTTTTTATTTGAAAGCACAATTTTTTTGAAAAAAAAGTGTTTTTATTGTGTAAAACAATATTTATGCATCGCTATCTTCTAATAGCCAGAACTTTTTAATTTTTCCGTATACAGAGCTGTGTAAGGACTTTTTTTTGCGGGATGAACTGACGTTTTAATTGGCATCACTTTGATGTTGATATGAGTTTTTGATTACTTTTTACTCCATTTTATGTGCTGCGGGATGAACAAAAATCGCTATTCTGTGACTGTTTTTTGGGGTTTTTTTTTACGGCGTTCACCGTACGGGTTAATTAACATGACAGATTTATAGGGTGGGTCGCTACGCACGCGGCGATACCAAATATGGGTACTTTATTTATTTTTTATCTTTTTTAGGGCGATTGGCGTTTGAAAAGGGGGAAAAAAGGGCAAATGTACGTGTTTTTATTTTATTTTTTGTGTTTGTGTTTTACTTTTTTACACTTTTTTTAAACTTTTTCATACTTTTTACACTTTCCCCCAGGGGGGAATTGCATGAACGATCGTCAGATCATTCATGCAATAGGAGATCAGCATACAGCTTATAGCATTGTGGGCATCGTGACGTCACCAGACAACCCGGATGCTGTCATTCAGCGTCCGGGCTGTCTGGTAGGAGACCGGTAACGGCGCTCAGCGCCGTTACTGCGCCGAGATCACGGGCGGCAGGAGCTCACTCCTGCCGCCCGCAGCCGCGATGTCGCGACCACGATGTCGCGACATCGGGGGGTTAATCCCCCGCGGCCGGACCGCACTCCGCCGTGGGGATGCGGCATGATGCCGCGGTAATATAAACCCCTGGTTTCATGCCGCGAACTTGCGCGCTCCGCTTGTGACGCGCAAGATCGCCGTGACGTACTCATACGGCAATTTGCGGGAACCCCTACCCGAGATTGCCGTATGAGTACGGCAAATGTCGGTAAGGGGTTAAAGAGGATTCTGCCATCTGGCTGTTACTCAGAGCCTGCTTTTCACAGCCAGTCTCAGGCTCCCACTTCCTGGTCAGGTTATGGGCAGTTCTATAGCAGTGATTGAGTGATTGACATATCAGCTCTGCTGTTCTTAGCTGAACTTGTTGGGAGTGACATACGAGGAATTGGTTTAACATCAGAGCAAAGGGCTAAAAATCAAGTGGTTTGTGCTGCCCTTTCTGAGAACAGTATATAACAGAGGGAGAGGTGGTGCTCTGTGATATGAGGAATGAGGATATGTTCACATGACGTATTTACGTTTGGACAATGGCGATTTTACAATTCGATTTCTTGGCATATACTGTGCGCCCGTTAAAATAATAAGTGGCCTGTCACTTCTTTTGGCTCGGCTGGGCATAGTGATTGACAGTTATAATGCATAGCCATACTGCAATGTATTGCTTTACATTGCAACAATGATCTAAAGGTCACTGATTCAAGACCCCTATGACATGGGACATGAAAAAAATAAAATAAAATGAAAACACACACACCACCCTTTCCCGTTTGCAAACCTCAATCACCCAAAAAAAGATAAAAAATGAAGTACCCATATTAGGTATCACCGTGCGCTTATCTACTATAAATTTGTCATGTTATTTAACCCACGCGGTGAATGCAGTAAATCCCGCAGCACACACGATGAAATAAATGGCAATCAAGCCACATAAATGCCAAAATAGTACATCAATTAAATCCACAAAAAAGCCCTTAAACAGCTTTGTGTGTACAAAAATAAGTTATGCCTATCAGAAGATAGCCCTGCATAAACATTGTTTTACACAAAAAACTTTTTTTTTTTTTTTTTTAGGTGCCACAACAACAACAAAAAAACCCACTATATAAATTGAGTATTGTCATAATCATATCGACCCATGGAGTATGTATACTTCTACAATATGTATACTACAGTACACGCTGTTCACCCCTTAATGCCGAGGCCTTTTTTTCACGTTCGTTTTTCCCTCCTCTCCTTCCCAGAGCCATAACTTTTTTTTATTTTTTCATCTACATAGACACATGAGGGCTTTTATTTTGCAAGACAAGATGTACTTTCCAATGGTGTCATTCATCGTACTATAGAAAATTCTGGGAAACCGCGGAATAATTCTAAGTGGAGCAAAATGTGAAAAAAACTTACTTGCACCATGTTTGCGGATGTTTTGATTTAACGCCGTTCAATCATCAGTAAAATGTTATCTGTATTTTACAGGTTGATATAAATCCGGCAATACAAAACATGTAGGGTCTCCGTTATATTTCTGCACTGTAAAAAAATTCCAAACATTTTCTATTTTTGAAATTTGCGCGGAGGCGCCATTTTCTGTGGCATTTTTGTACTAGCACCTACGGACTTGAGTGAGGTGGCATTTTTGTGAGCTGAAGTGTTCTTTTTATTGGTACCAGTTTGGAATACATGCAACTTTGTTGATTAAATTTATTCCAATTTTTAGGGGATGAGAAATGACCAAAAAAACGCAATTTTGACGTTTGGAATTTTTTTCTTCTACTATGTTCGGCATATGTGATACATTATGTTATATTTTAATAGAATGGACTTTTTGGGATGCGGCGATACCAAATATGTGTAACTTTATTTATTTATTTTTTTTATTTGTAAAATGGCAAAAAGGGGGGTGATTTGAACTTTTAATATTTTACTTTACCTCTATGGTGTGCGGCCGCTTATACAGCCTAATGCATTGCAATACAATGCATTAGGGTGTACAAAAATGGCGGAGCAGGAAGTAGTAAAACCGAAGACATGGCGGTGATGGAAGCCTTCACATGGCTTCCAGCTGCCATTTAAACTAGTCGGGAGTCCGCGATTTCGCTGCGGTTGCCCTGATTGAAGTGAGGAACAGTGTCCGGCACCGTGTCTCATTGTTTTAGACGCCACAGCCATCTTTGCCATAATGTTTGAGGGGTTAAACATTATGGAATGGTGCCGGCACCATCCCGCGTTGTAACCGCCGGGTGTTAGCTGCAATTAGCATCCATCAAAGCCCCTTACCGGCGCTCTAACGTACTCATACGCAATATGTCAGTAAGCAGTTAAAAATAACAATACTACTAGAATTAGAGTATTTTTTTATCCTGCCTTTCAAAAAAACGGATTTCAAAGCAATCAAAAAGTTGTGTCCCCCGCAAAATGGTACCAATAAAAACATCAACTCATTCTGCCCAAACAAGCCCCTACACATCTCTGTACACAGAAAAATAAAAAAAGTTTTAGCGGGAGCTGGGTCACACCTACAGTGCAGATGATTGGACCAAAGCCTGCGTCTTAACGCATAAAGCATCTATTTCCTGTAGAATTCAGGAACTCAACTATAAGGTCCTGTCAAAGTGATATAGGGTGCCCACGCTCCTGCACTCTTTCTATCCCCAGGTCCCATCTACTTGCTGGAGATGTGGGCTAGCACCTGGCACAATGTCCCACATCTGGTGGGGGTGCGCAGAGATTCGTCCTTTTTGGGCCAAAGTTGTGGACTTAATTGAGATTATCACAGGTATTAGATTGCAAGATGATCCCTCGGTTCTTCTCTTTATCCTCCCTGTATCTATGCGCGCTCTCAAGGGAAGTCTGTCAGTCTTCCTACTGGTAGCTGCGAAGGCCATCATCCCGAGGAAATGGAGATCTACACAACCCCCTACCATAGTAGAGTGGTTTAAAGAGATCTTCTGTCTTCAAAGGATGGAGGAGATCCGAGCAGGTCAAACACAATCTTTGGATAGATACTATAGGACGTGGAGAGGGTGGATGATGTTTACTGCTACTCCGGAATACCGGACCTTTGGCTGATGAATATGTGCGTAGTGTTTGGGATCCTGGGTCGTATTTGTAGCCTACCGAGGCACTGTCTCCGGGTACTGCAGCAATTGAAGGGGGGTCTGACTGAGGCGAGACCGAGGGGTTGGGAGTGTGTTTTCTAAATGCCACAGGTTTCTTGGATTGAATTGTTCTTTCTACATGTATATCTTTAATTTTATGTTTTAAGCGCTGTATTCCCAATCACCTTAGCAAAGTGCCAATGAAGAATGATAGAAACTTGCGTATTGATTTTGTGGTCTTGCAACTCTCACTGCTATAGGGATATCACTAGCCTTATTATTGTCCCCCCTTTTCCACCCCACCCCCCCTTTTTTGTCCCCCCCCCTTCCTTTTTTTGGGGTTTAGTTTTGTTGTCACTCCCCCTATTCCTCTCCTTACCCACCCTCTTTCCCCCTTCTGCTAGTGCACCATGTACGAAATATGACCTTTCAGAGTTGTTTTGCTAAGTAACATTTAGAATTATTTCGTTGATTACTATATGTGCTATATCTATGTACGCCTTTGTAAGGTTGATTTGTGATTTGTACCTTGCTTGTCAATAAAGCCACGTTGAAAAAGAAAAAAAGTTTTGTCTTTCAAACTATGGTGATGCAAAAAACATGCTATCTTTTTTGAATATTAATTTAGATCGACCTGCTGAGTAAAGTTAACATGTCATTTTTACCACACGGTGACCACTGTAAAAAAATAAAATAAACTACTGTATGTATTGTATTTGCTGTATTTTGTTCATCCGGCTTCCCAAAAACCTTGATAAAAAGTGATCAAAGCATCATATGAATTCCAAAATGGTAGCAATGAAAAAGTCAACTCGTTTTCATTGCTCTAATTGATGTACTATTTTGGCATTTATGTGACTTTGATTGCCATTTATTTCATTGTGTGTGCTGCGGGATTTACTGCATTCACCGCGTGGGTTAAATAACATGACAGATTTATAGTAGATAAGCGCACGGCGATACCTAATATGGGTACTTCATTTTTTATCTTTGTTGGTGGAATGTGAAAAAACCCTTAAATTTACCATTTTGTTTTTAGTTTACTTATGGTATAAATGACTATATCTGTATTCTGCAAGTCTGTACGATTCCGATGATGCCAAACGGGTTTTCATTATAGTATTAACCCCCTGGCACTATAACCAGTTTTGACTGCTATGACAGAGCCCCATTTTTTAAATCTGACGTGTCATTTTATGTAGGAATAACTTTTTCAGGGGCGTCACTAGAGAAGCCTCGGCACCATAGCAAACCTTTGGATGGGGCCTCCTTCACCCCTGCCTCCCAGACCACGAACATTTACTGGCACATGCAGTTACTAGATAATACAAGGGGAAAATACCTCACCATACATACAGTCATATGAAAAGGTTTGGGCACCCCTATTAATCTTAATCATTTTTAGTTCTAAATATTTGGGTGTTTGCAACAGCCATTTTTAATAACTGATGGACACAGTAATATTTCCGGATTGAAATGATGTTTATTGTACTAACACAAAATGTGCAATATGCATTAAACCAAATTTTGACCGGTGCAAAAGTATGGGCAACCCAACAGAAAAGTGACATTAATATTTAGTAGATCCTCCTTTTGCAAAAATAACAGCCTCTAGTCGCTTCCTGTGGCTTTTAATCAGTTCCTGGAGCCTGGATGAAGGTATTTTGACCATTCCTCTTTACAAAACAATTCAAGTTCAGTTTAGTTTGATGGTCGCCAAGCATGGACAGCCCGCTTCAAAGTATCCCACAGATGTTCAATGATATTCAGGTCTGGGGACTGGGATGGCCATTCCAGAACATTGTAATTGTTCCTCTGCATGAATGACCGAGTAGATTTGGAGCTGTGTTTGGGATCATTGTCTTGCAGAAATATCCATCCCCGACATAACTTCAAATTCATCACTGATTCTTGTACATTATTCTGAAGAATCTGCTGATACTGAGTTGAATCCATGCGACCCTCAACTTTAACAAGAGTCCCGGTGCCGGCATTGGCCACATAGCCCCAAAGCATGATTGAACCTCCACCAAATTTTACAGTGGGTAGCAAGTGTTTTTCTTGGAATGCTGCGTTTTTGGGACGCAATGCATAACGCCTTTTTGTATGACCAAACAACTCAATCTTTGTTTCATCAGTCCACAGGACCTTCTTCCAAAATGAAGCTGGCTTGTCCAAAAAGTGCTTTTGCATACCTCAGGCGACTGTTTTGTGGCGTGCTTTCAGATACGGCTTCTTTCGCATCACTCTCCATACAGCTTCTCCTTGTGCAAAGTGTGCTGTATTGTTGACCGATGCACAGTGACACCATCTGCAGCAAGATGATGCTGCAGCTCTTTGGAGGGGGGTCTGTGGATTGTCCTTGACTGTTCTCACCATTCTTCTTCTCTGCCTTTCTGATATTTTTCTTGGCCTGCCACTTCTGGGCTTAACAAGAACTGTCCCTGTGGGCTTCCATTTTCCTTACTATGTTCTTCACAGTGGAAACTGACAAGTTAAATCTCTGAGACAACTTTTTGTATCCTTCCCCTGAACAACTATGTTGAACAATCTTTGTTTTCAGATCATTTGAGAGTTGTTTTGAGGAGCCCATGATGCCACTCTTCACAAGAGATTCAAATAGGAGAACAACTTGCAATTGGCCACCTTAAATACCTTTTCTCATCATTGGATACACCTGGCTATGAAGTTTCAAAGCTCAGTGAGGTTACAAAACCCCAAAGTTGTGCTTTCAAGAAAGTCAGTAAAAAGTAGTTAGGAGTATTCAAATCAATTAAATGATAAGGGTACCCAAATTTTTGCACCAGTCAAAATTTGGTTTAATGCATATAGCACATTTTGTGTTAGTACAATAAACCTCATTTCAATCCGGAAATATTACTGTGTCCATCAGTTATTAGATATATCAAATTGAAATGGCTGTTGCAAACACCCAAATATTTAGAACTAAAAATGATTAAGATTAATAGAGGTACCCAAACTTTTTCATGACTGTATCACCATCATACTGCTACTATAAAACTCCCACTATACCAAGACCAACATTGCCAATAGCGCTTCTACATAAGGACCTGATTATACTGCTAGAACACAACCACAGATTACCACCACAGAGTGACTGAATAATACCCCTATACTATTACTAAATAAAGATCAATATAAAAAGACCAATTTTACTGCCATAGAGTGACCACATAGTGGTAGGTATCAGTGTACACAGGTGCTCTACAGACTGTATATTGCTTTCATACAGTGACCATATAGTGATAGATACAGTAGAAAGTATTCGGCCTCCTTGAACTTTTCAACCTTTTGCCACATTTCAGGCATCAAAGATATACAATTTAATTTTTTTTTGTGAAGAATCAACAAGTGGGATGCAATTGTGAAGTGGAACGAAATTTATTGGATATTTTAAACTCAGCGAGGTTGGATGGAGAGCGTTTGTGAGCAGCTGGAGTTCAGGAGAGGGTTGGTTGGAGGAGAGCGTTTTTTGGCAGCATTGGTGCTCTGGGGAGGTTGGATGGAGGAGCGTTTGTTGAAAAACAGCGGGGGAGGCTAGTGGGAGGTTGGGAGGGTTTGAAAAGGAAAGGGGTTTTGTGAACAGCAGTTTTCAGCTCTTTCCACAGATTCTCCATTGGATTCAGGTCTGGACTTTGACTTGGCCATTCTAACACCTGGATACGGTTATTTGTGAACCATTCTTGTAGATTTTGCTTTTTGTTTGGGATCATTGTCTTGTTGGAAGATAAATCTCCGTCCCAGTCTCAGGTCTTTTGCAGAACCCCAACAAGTTTTCTTCCAGAATGGTCCTGTATTTGGCTACATCCATCTTCCCATTAATTTTCACCATCTTCCCTGTCCCTGCTGAAGAAAAGCAGGCCCAAACCATGATGCTGCCACCACCATGTTTGACAGTGGGGATGGCATGTTCAGGGTGATGAGCTGTGTTGCTTTTACCCAAACAATCGTTTTTGCATTGTGGCCAAAAAGTTGGATTTGGGTTTCATCTGAGCAGAGCCCCTTCTTCCACATGTTTGGTGTCTCCCAGGCGGCTTGTGGCAAACTTTAAACAAGACTTTTATGGATATTTTTGAGAGATGGATTTCTTCTTGCCACTCTTCCATAAAGGCCAGATTTGTGCAGTGTATGACTGATTGTTGTCCTATGGACAGACTCTCCCGCCTCAGCTGTAGATCTCTGCAGTTCATCCAGAGTGATCATGGGCCTCTTGGCTGCATCACTGATCAGTCTTCTCCATGTTTGAGATGAAAGTTTAAAGGGACGGCCGGGTCTTGGTAGATTTGCAGTGGTCTGATAAAACCGCCATTTCAATATGATCGCTTGCACAGTGCTCCTTGGGATGTTTAAAGTTGGGAAATCTTTTTATATCCAAATCCGGCTTTAAAATTCTCCCACAACAGTATCACGGACTGCCTGGTGTGTTCCTTGGTCTTTATGATGCTCTTGCGGCTTTAAACAGAACCTGACACTATCACAGAGCAGGTGCATTTATATGGAGACTTGATTACACACAGGTGGATTATATTTATCATCATCAGTCATTCAGGACAACATTGGATCATTCAGAGATCCTCACTAAACTTCTGGAGTGAGTTTGCTGCGCTGAAAGTAAAGGGGCCGAAAAAATTTTGCACGCCCCACTTTTCAGTTTTTTATTTTTTTCAAAAGTTTAAAATAACCAATAAATTTCGTTCCACTTCACAATTGTGTTCCACTTGTTCTTGATTCTTCACAAAAAAAATTAAAATTTCATATCTTTATGTTTGAAGAAGTTCAAGGGGGCCGAATACTTTCACAAGGCACTGTATCAGTGTATACAGGCTCCGCAGATTATATATAACCACCATACAGGGTCCATATAGTTGAAGATACCAGTGTACACAGACTCTGCAGATTTATAAGTGATTACAGTGCAGTAAAATCTTATGACTCACAGTGACGTTTCTCTGGCGAGTCGTTGACTTTCCCTTTTGTTCTGCATTCGGTCCAGACCGCCATGATGACTTCTCCCGGACACCACTCGTCCCTGCAGATTTGGACACAAATATCTTAAAAACCTCACTTTTCCAGCACCTCACACCCTGTCCTCCCACCTCTGTACAAACTTCCAAGACGAGGCAAAGGCCATAGCTTAGAGGCCCAGTTTCCTAGAGGGAAGGAACAAAGGATTCACCCTCTGGAGATTGTGTTACAGCTATGGCCTGTAACCCTCAGAATCATGTTACCAGGTAGGTAGAGCCCATTAAATAGGTTGGTAGGCCCTAGGTAGGTAGTTCAGTTCTAGTTAGGCAGGCAGTACATAGGCCCCAGTAGGAAGGCATTACATAGGCCTCAGGTAGGTAGGCATATTAGGTCCTAGCTAGGCAGTAGTTAGGCAGGTCTCAGGTAGGTAGGCTACAGGAAAATAAGTAGATTGGCCTTAGGTAGGCAGTAGTCAGGCCCCAGTTAGGTAGGTAGGCCCCACGTAGCTAGCTAGATAGGCTATAGGTGGAGCCCACATAGGTAGGTAGGTAAATAGGCTATAAGGAGCCCCACATCGGCAGGCTTTAGCTAGGCTACACAGAACCCATTTAGGCAGGCAGGGTTTAGGTAGGCTATAGGGGGCCCCAGATTGGTAGGTAGGCAGTGTTTAGGTAGGGTATAGTGGCCTATATAGAAAGGCAGGGTGTAAATAGGCTATAGAATTCCCATGCAGGCAGAGTTTATGGTAGCTATAGGGCCTCATATAGGCAGGAAGTTTAGGTCGCTTTAGAGCTTCATATAGGTAGGCAGACAGGGTTTAGGGAAGGCTATAAGGGCCATATAGCTAGGGAGGCAGGGTCTAGGGTAGGCTATAGGGGCCATATAGGTAGGCAGGGTCTAGGTAGCTATAGGGGCCATATATGTAGGCAGGTGGAGTTTAGGGTAGTCTATAGGGGCCATATATAATCAGGCAGGCAGGGTCTAGGGTAGGCTATGGGGCCATATATAGTCAGGCAGACAGGGTCTATGATAGGATCCAGGAGCTATATATAGTCAAGCAGGCAGGGTCTAGGTAGCTATAGGGGTCATATATAGTCAGACAGAAAGGGTCTAGGTAGCTATAAGGGACATATATGGTCAGGCAGACAGGGTCTAGGCAGCTGTAGGGGCCATAAATAGTCAGGCAGACAGGGCCTAGGCAGCTGTAGGGGCCATATATAGTCAGGCAGACAGGGTCTAGGTAGCTATAGGGGCCATATATAGTCAGGCAGACAGGGTCTAGGTAGCTATAGGGGTCATATATAGTCAGGCAGGGCTTAGACAGGCTAATGTTAAAAAAATAATAACTTACTCACCTGTGCCACGGTCCCTCGATGTGACCAGCTCAGCTTCCAGCCAGTCTGTGCTCGGCACGGGTATTGCAATGATACGACGTCAGCACTGTGGGCCGGCGCCTGCTAGGCTTAAGGCCTATCAGGCAGATTAGCTCCGCTCTGCCAACACCAGGCAGTCCTGCCTTGAACACTCAGGCCGGAGGGCCCAGGTGCTCAGTGGCAGGATGTGACAGGACCCGCAGCTCCGGCGGGTGCAGGAGCAAGACTACCGGGGGAGCAGAAGAACTAGCAGCTGCCTAAGGACCCAGGCTTGGGGCAGCTGCTACCCTGGTAGTTACCCCCCTGAACTTTTTGATCCTTTTACCTATATATGTGATTCAGAGATGGTTTTCTCTGGACACATTGGGCCTCATGTATGAAAACTGTCTAGGTGTAAGATTTTCTTCATTGCCCATAGCAACTAATCAGAGCTTCCCTTTTTTTCGGAGCACTATATGAAATGAAAGGGGAGCGCTGATTGGCTGCTATGGGCCACAAAGACCGCCTTAGACCTAGACAAATTTTATACATAATACATACAAATTTAATGTGTTTTAAGTTAGTAATACATTTTGGTCCATACAATCCTTTTTTGTGAATAATATCAAAATATCATGAAAATTTGGAAACATTTGTCATTTTCAAAGTTCACAAATGTGTGCTTATAGGAAAGTTATACCATACAAAATAGTTTATAACCAGCATCTACCATATATCTACTACATGTTGGCATAATTTATGACATCTAGAAGCATATAAATTTAGTGGCAATTTTTTCAAGTAAATCTGCAAAACAGATTTTTTTTTTTTTGAGGGGGGACTAGTCCAATTCAGATGTGGCTTTGAGGGGCTTGTATGATAAGTACCCCCATAAATGACTCAATATAAGAAACTATACCACATCAAAAAGTATTCAAAAAAGCATCTAGGAAGTTTGTTAACCCTCTAGGTGTTTCACAAAAATTAAAGCAAAGTGGAGTTGAAATTTCACAATTTCACTTTTTATTTTGCAGATTTTAAATTTTTATTCATAATTTACTAGAGCACAGTGAAATGTCACTAAATATGGATTCCAATGACTGACTTTTTAGAGATATCTCGTGGCCCTAGAGCGCTGACTCAACCACAAGCCTCAAAATAGAAGGAGTACCTACTGGAGTTTTAGGCTTCATTTTCATAAGGATATTTTTAGGCGCCATTACAAGTTAAGGTGCTAAAACTTTATAAACACCCCCTCAAAAGGACCTAATTTTGGAAATTACAACCCTTAAGAAATATATCCAGGGGGGTATTTGGTATATTGAACCAACAGATATTTCACAAATTTTTTTAGCGTTGGACTGTGAAAATGAAAAATTACTTTTTTCCAGTAATACGTAGTTTTAGCTGAAAATGCATCCTAAAATTTATTACATAATTTCTTCCATGTTCAGCAATACTCTATATGTGGTTGTAAACTGCTGTTTGAAAGAATGACAGTACAAACACACAGCAATTCCACTATTGTTTTTTGGTCTTAATTTTGACAGCGTTTTGCTGTGTGCTAGAAATGGTCGGTACAATTGGGATTCATATGACAGCAATACCAAATTTATGGATTTTGTTTTTTGTATTACTGCTTGAACACCATAACAATTAAAAAAAAACAAAAAAAAACTTGTTTTTTGAATCGTCATACGCTGAGACACATAATTTTCTTTTTTCTGTATACGGAGCTGTAGTTTAGTTTTCATTGTTACCATTTTGGGATATATCCTGATTTTTTATTACTGTTTATTCCAAGTTTTGGGGGGCATGAAATGAGTAAAAAAACCAAAACACTATTTTGGAGCTGGGAATTTTCCTTTTTGTACTGTTTTTACCATACGATATAAATGATCTTATATTTTACTAGATCGGACTATACGGCTGTCGCGATACAAATTATGTGCAATCTATTTTTTAACTGTAAATGGTGTTAAGAAGGTGTTTTGAACTTCTATTTTTAAAACATTTGTTTTAAGATATACATGCAGTTCCCATAGGGTATCTGACCAGTAAAGGATGCCATTGCTTGCACAGTGTTCTGCATTATACACATGTATTGCAATAAAGTGTACCAAGATGGCGCTCTTACTGTACTACTTCCTGCCTGTGGCCGAAATACATAAGGATCAATTTCTTCTGAACAAAGAAATAGTAACTGAGAAGCTTGAGGTACAATGAAATCCAGACATTTATAAATTATTTGTGCTTACAAAGGTCAGCTGAAAACTCTGAAAATAGCTTCTTCATATAATACAAATTTCAAACATCCAATGTTAAATATTGCTATGGCTTCTCGATGGGATTCCCTCTGGGTTATAACTGGTTCTTTCATTGCGCTGGATACCCATGGTACTCAAGTTTGTAGGTGGTGAAGCAGGTTGCCTATATATTTACTGTATTTAACCCTGTATTTAAGAAACTAACATAATGAGAAAAACAAAAATGAATGAGGCTATTAGACTAGCATATCCCAATAGGGCAATAACATGGGAATTTCAGTCAAGGAGACAATAGACATATGATTTTGCTCAGTTTTTGTTTTAATCTATACTTTTGTGAACAGTTTGCACACCTACTTTCACTAATGTTTTTTCTTATGTTCATACCATCTTTCTCCAAAAATAAGAGCGTCGTACATTATACTTTTGCTCCCCAAAAATATAAATAAAAAAGTGCTTACTTTCTGGATAGGTCTTATTTTTTGGATCAACAGTACAACACCACTACATAACTGTGACGATTTAAAGGAGAGCTATTGGAGTATAAACCACCAATTGACAAAGCATCACCAACCGAGGAGCACAATGGAGCCCCTTGTAATAATAGGCCAAAGGGAGAGCCACTACAATGCAGGTGGCGTAAAGATGTAGAATGACCAGCGAAATAGAGCAGGAAAACCCACCAAGATAAAATGCAGGACATGGATCGCTGAAGTGCCACTGACCACACTCCAAGTAAAGGATGTTGCTCACCAGCTTCAGAAAGGACATCAGAGCAGTTCCACAGGTGATACTGTAAATAGGATAAAACCCAGGAATGTTTGGCTGTAGATAGCAGGGAACTTCAGTAAACGGCACCCACGTGGCGTCCGGCAACAGCAGACGGGAGCAGCTAGCAGAGCACAGTACATGAGGCTTCCTTTCGCAATTTATTCTGCAGGTGCTGTTGCACTTGTTACCTGCAGATCAGAGCGTGAAACCCTAGTTGTGAGGAGGCTTTGACCACATGCATAAGATGGTGTGTATCACTTCACCATACAAAGGATGGTCGCGCAGGAAACTGAAGGCATAGCTGCTTGGAGCTGTATGAACTGTAACTAGGGTTTATTTTTGGAGTAGGGCTTATATTTCAAGCCTAATCCAAAAACAGTGAAGAATCAAGCTATGGCTTTTTTTCAGGTTAGGTCTTTTTGGAGAAACACGCTACATATTTTGTGTGAACAACATATTATCATAGATTATACATATCAAAGCAAAACATAAAAGCTACAAACAACTTGGCAATTTTTTTTTTTACTATCTAATATGCTAAATGTCCCATTTTGTGTCCACAGCTCTTATGTAAACCAATGTGCCTTCATGGTAACCAACTAAAAAAACTGCAGTATGATCCTTTAGTCACACCACCTTTCATTTGTTTTTTGCTTTTTGCTAATACACAAATTTATCTTTCTGTTTGGTTCAAAATATGCCAAGGTAAGAGACCAGCACTAGATGACCAACCCTAAGGGGAAAAAAAAAAGTAATGATAAAAAAAAAAGGTTACTACTATCCCCTACAGAGTAATATGACATTTAGAGTATTTGATATACTTGCGATTTTGAAAGATCTTCTCCAGATCTTTCAGGTTTCGGGGCAGGCGCTGAGCTACAGCGAATTTCAGCTTCCTCCAAAGATTTTCGATTGAGATCAGGTCTGGAGACTGGCTAGGCCACTCCAGGACCTTGAAATGCTTCTTACAGAACCACTCTTGAGTTGCCCTGTGAGTGTGTTTCGGGTCATTGTCCTGCTGGCAGACCCAGCTGCAATCAATCTTCAATGCTCTTACTGAAGGAAGGTTGTTGGCTAAAATCACGCGAAACATACCCCATTTATCCTCCCTTCAATACAGTGCAGTCATTCTGTCCACTTTGCAGAAAAGCACCTTTGTATAAAAGTATGTTTCAACTCCAATGCTTTAAATGCTTTATGGTTGGGATAGTGTTCTTGGGGCTGTACTCACCCGTCTTCTTCCGAACAGGGCAAGTGGAGTTGATACCTAAAAGTTCTATTTTGGCCTCATTTGACCACATGACGTTCTCTTATTCCTCCTCTGGATGTTCCAAATGGTCACTGGCGAACTTCAAACAGGCCTGGACACGTGCTGGCATGAGCAAGAGGATCTTGCATACCCCGCAGGATTTTAATCCATGAACGTCGCTGGTTGTTAGGTGATCAAATACTTATTTCATGCAATAAAATGCAAATAAATTATTTAAAATCATTTAATGTGATTTTCTGGATTTTTCTTTTTTTATTCTGTCTCTTACAGTTGAAGGGTATCTACGATAAAAAATGCAGACCTCTCCATTCTTTGTAGGTGGGAAAGCTTGCAAAATCCGTGTATCAAATACTTATTTTACCCACTGTACACCTTTTTTTCCTTCAAAGTTTGTCATTTTGTGCCACTTTCCTTAAGATATCTCAAAGAAAAAAAGAAACATAAGGGCATGTCCCCACTGCACGGGTTTTCGGCCGGTTTTTCAGCCGGTTTGCGGTTTTTCAGACCGCCTGAAAAACCGGCCGAAAATGAGCACACTTGTGCTCTATGGAAAACCCATGCAGCAGTCCCCACTGCACGGGTTTTCCGCCGGTGGTCCGGCGGCAAAACATTGTAGAAGCACCATCTTCCGTCCGGTTTCCGGATGGAAGATGTGCTTCTCAATGGGAGGGGAGAGGGCTGTTCTCCGCTCATCGCAAAACAGGACAAATACCGGCCGGCAAACCGGCCGGTATTTGTCCTATGCCGTGTAAACGCGCCCTAAGGGAGGACACAACTATATATTTGGAAGGTTTTCCAGTACTATAAAGCAAATGGATAGTAAAAGGACTGCAGGATGAGATCACAGAAAATTTCTTTGTAGACTATTAGTAGAAATTGATAAGACTGTGTAAGATGTCGACACAGAACAGGAAATATTTTAATAAAGAGTATTTTAAAAGTTAATTTCCTCTTCTTTTAAATGCACTAGATCAATAAAATCGTTGTGAGGCTTTCCTCTACAAAATACGGTACAACTTCTTGAATATACATTGGCCAATCCTGTCACTCATCCAAATAGAACCGTATAGCTATACAGTCATGCTTTAGCTTGGTTGTGTGTGCTCAATTTCTTTCAGTTAAAATAAGTTTTTCCAGGACTTCCCTACTGCCACAAAACCACAGTATTCCCTACTCCACGTACCCTGCTGCCAGACATCCAGTGTCCTCCACTGGTACCTTGCTGAGATCATCACAATCATGACTCATTTTGATATTGTAGCCCAAAATAAGTCACAGCAGTCATGTGCATGGCATGTGACTGCTGAGGACAATGTTAGATTGCTGCCTTACATGAACCAGGATCAAGATGGCATTGATGAAAGACCGGTGGGGGACACTGGAGCTTTCGCAGTGCTGGAACAGCAATGATGTAAGAGGTAAGTAACTTAATTTTTTATTTCATTTCAGTGTGGAATGCAGGAAAGTTTTTAAAAGACTTCTCTATTTTTAAATATGACATGTTACTTTATGTGAGAATAACTTTTACCCATCCATGTGATTTCGAGACTGTTTTGTCGTGACACATGGTGCTTTTAGTTAGTAAAAAATGTTGGTTCGTACAATTCAAAACTTTGAAGAAAAAAAAGTTCAAAAATGTCTGCATGCAAGATATAGTTTATAATTAGCGTCTACCATATGTCTTCTGTTGGTTGTCATCTTTTAAATGTATTTTTTTTTTTTTTTACGATATTAGGGGGCTTAAAAATTTAGTAATCATTTTTCACATTTTCAAGAAAATTTGCGACATAGATTTTAGAAACCCCCATAAATGACTCCATCTATGAAACTAAACCCATTAAAGTATTCAAAACAGCATTTGGGAAGTGTATTAACCCATTAGGTGTTTCACAGAAATTAAAACAAGGTGTAGGTAAAATTTCAAAATGTCACCTTATTAGCAGATTTTCAATTTTTATCTATTATTCAATGGAACAAGGTAGATGTGACCAGGGGAATGCAACTCAATATCGATTCTCCCAATTCTACTGTTTTTAGAGATATCTTACATGTGGCCCTACTGCACTATTTAACTAAACCCAAACACACGGCCAAAAGATGAGAACCTACTGGACTTTGGGATCTCATATTCATTACAATTTTCTTCAGGCGCCATTATAGGTTTGTGAAAGAGAAAAAAGAGAAAAGGCGGCGCTCTCCTAGTGCAGTAAAACAAATGAGATAGTGCTCTGTACAAGCAGAAGTTCACTAACCTTTGATGGTTGTGCTCTAGTAGGAGGCACAACACTCATACGTGTTTGGTTCAATGTGAAGCATATTCCGCAGGAAGCTCCAAACTAACAGTAGAGGGCTCGTGGGAAGGGTAGCTGAGTAAAGCAAAACAAGGCCATGGCGCTGGCTCCACAGCGGGGGGTTAGCTTAGCTCATGAGTGTAAAAACAAGGAAAGAGCTAGAATATAGCTATCCTATTTATTGTGCATAAAAAGAGTTACAGGGCTCTACGCATTTCACGTTAGTACCAGTGCTTCATCAGGAACATCCTAAGGTTTGCAGACACCCTACGGTGCTAAAACTTAACACCCCTAAAAAGACAGCATATTGGAAACTACACCATTTAGGGAATAGACCCAGGGGGTGTAGTGAGAATATCAACCCCACAGGTGTTTCACACATTTTTTTTAACATTAGGTTGTGAAAATAAAAAAAATCTCAATCTGTAATTTTAGCTGAAAATATTTCATATTTGCAGAGAATCCTGAAAAAGCAATTTGTTACTAAATATTTTGGTGATACTCTGTGTGGGTATAAACTGCTGTTTGGGGCATGGCAGGGCGTACAAGCAAGGGAACGCTATTTGGCCTTGAAACGTCGATTTTGGTGGGTGCCATGTCACATTTACATGGCCCCCAAAGTACCAGAACAGGTGAAACCACCCCATCTTGGATTCAACACCACTCAGGGAACTCATCTGGGCGCACAAGTGTTTCACAGTTGTTTTAGCATTGGGCCATGAAATGGGGGTGGGGAGGGGAAAGAGAGGGAGGGAAACACAGTTGCGCCATTGTTTTTTGGGCTCCATTTTTACAGAATTCGCTGTGCAGTATAATTGACAGGATAACTTTACTGAGCGGCTCAGCACAATTATGATATAAATTTTAAATAATTTTTCATGTTTTATTACCTTTACACAAAACACGTTTATAAAAAAAATTGCGTTTTTTAGGTTGTCCGTCTGAAAGCCATAATTTTTTTTTAGTTTTCTGTTTATGGAGCAGATTAAGGGCTCAATTTTTGCGGGAGGAGTAGATGTTTTTATTGGTACCATTATAGGGTTCATATGATGCTTTGATCGCTTTTTATCAAGGTTTTTATGAGTTGTTTTAAACAAAATACAGCAATTTTTTTTTTTTTTAAAGCAATACCCAATTTGTATATTTTTTTATGTTTCACACAATAAAAGCCCTTTCATTCAAAAAAGAAAACATGTTTTTTGGATCGTCACTGTCTGAAAGCCATTTTTTTAAATATTTTTCTGTGTATGGGCTTGTTTTTTTTGTGGAATAAGTTGACGCTATTATTGGTATCATTTTTGAGGTTACAAGGCTTTTGATCGCTTTTAAATCTGTTTTTGGAAGGCAGGGTGAAGAAAATACCGCAATCCTAGTAGTGTTTTTTATTTTTAACAGAGCTCACCATGTAGTATACATAACAAGTTTTATTCTGTGGGCATGTTCACACAGCGTTTTTGGATCTGATTTTGGATCCGAAAATCGCAACCAAAAACGCAGCAGCAATCGGATCCAACACGTATCCAACACGCAGCTGCGTGTTTGCATGCGTGTTGGATGCAGCAAGATTGCACCCTATAATTTTAAATAGGGCTCCTGCTGCATCTTTTGGATCAAGAATTGACATGTTAATTCTTTTAACAGATCCGAAAGACGCAATGAAACACGCATCGGCGATCACTCGTGTGAACGCCGATGTGCGTTTCATAGTAAAAGCAATGTAAATCACACTGCTAATTGTTAGATGTGTGTTTGGGTCCGATAGATGGATCCAAACACACATCTAATAACGTATGTTCACACAGAGTCAACACGCTGTGTGAACATACCCTATGGCAATACCCAATTTACAGTTGGAACCAGAAGTTTACATACACTATATAAAAAGACACATATGCATGTTTTTCTCACTATCTGACATGAAATCAGAATAAAATATTCTGCTCCCATGGCAAACAGATTTCAGCAAAATTTGTCACCTACTTTCAAAGAAGTAGAAGAGTTCAACCATTCATCAAGGCTGACTGTGGCTGAGGAAATTCCTTTACACCCTGATATTGTTAGAGATGTTGCCCCTGTGGTCACCGCTTTGCCCCCAACCCAAATTAGTGTAGAGAGGCCGTTCTCTAGCCTGGAAATAATGAGATCAGATGTGAGGTCATTTATGCAGGATCTGATGGAGGCAATACTATTTCTCATAACAAATTCAGAGACTCCACAAATGTTCCTGCAGCGTTTTGCATATTTACAATTTTTTTGTGATCTAAAGTCATATCCAATAAATATATTTTACACTGACAAGCAAAATGGTAACATTGTTTTGAACTTGTGACTTTCAGGCTCCATATCTCACCATCCACTACAGCTTTGCACATGAGGCTACTGTAATTTCATATACAGTCATCTTACCGATCTTATACATAAATTTGACTTGCAAGTATTTAGCATCTGCTTAGTTCTGCAGATTCTTTCCTGTAACTGCATTGTTACCATTTTGCTTCTAAAAATCAAAATGTTAATTTTTATTATTTATTTAGTGTTTGGGAAATCCACCTTTGGTTTTCAATACTGCCTGAATCCTTCTGGGTTCTGGATCAGATTCAAGCATGTCTTGTCCAAAATCTTATCCCAGGTCTCTTCTACACATTCCCAATGTTGGTGCAGACAGGACTTGGATACAAATACAGCTTTTTCTTCAACTCTACCCACAAGTGTTCAAAAGATCAAAACATTGTTACCCTTTTGCTTGATTATTGTATCATAAGGTGATAAACAGCCGGATGTGACCATTTTACTACAGTAAAGTTATCACTTAAACATGCGCCGTGTATGAGGGAGTCAGGAGTCGGAGGTTTTGGAAATTGAGGAGTCGGAGTCGAATTCGGAGTCAATGCTTTGGCTTGCCAACTCCACAGCCCTGTTTGCAAACATTAATATGGCTTAATTAGGTTTCTATTTGGAGTAATGACTTCTTCCTGGCAGAGAAGCCTTTCAGCCCATGTTGATACAGTACTCATTTCACTATGGATAATGACACAATCTTACCAGCTTCCGCCAGCATCTTCACAAGGTCTTTAGCTTTTGTTCTTGGGTTGATATGCACAAATCGGACCAAAGTACGTCCATCTCTGTGACACAGAACCTGTCTCCTACCTGAGTGGTATGATGGCTGGACATTCCCATCTTGTTTGTGCTTGTGTATAATTATTTGTACAGATGAACGAAGCACCTTCAGGTATCTGGAAATTGCACCCAAGATTGATTCAGACTTGTGCAAGTTCGTAATTCTCTTCCTGGCATAGTAATCCTAGTGTATGTAAACTTTACACTTTGCAGAAGGTAATAAAAATGCCTAAAAAAAATTCTCTCTTATTCTGGCATTTGGCAAATATAAATAATTTTGGTAATCCTAATTGACCTAAAATGGGTAAGGTTTTTTCAGATTTCATGTCAGATGTGAGAAAAACATGCATATGTCTTTTCATACACAAAAGTTTTGTGTAAAACAATATTTATGCATCGCCATCTTCTGATAGCCATAACTTTTCTTTTTCCGTACACAGAACTGTGTTAAGGCTTTTTTTTTCGGGATGAACCGACATCTTCAGTGGTACCAATTTAGCATTTATATGTCTTTTTGATCACTTATTCCATTTTATGTGCTGCAGGGTGAAAAAAAATTGCAATTGTGACTTTTTTTTTACGGTGTTCACCGTGCTGATTAAATAACGAGACAGATTTAAATGGTAGGTCATTACGCACGAGGCAATGCCAAATGTGTACTTTATTAATTTTTATCATCTTTTTTGGGGCGATTGGCATTTGTAAAGGGGTAAAAGGCAGTGTACGTATTTTTATTTTTTGTGACTGCGTTTTACTTTTTTTTGTATTTTTCACTTTTGTTTTTACTTTTCCCCATGTCCCCATGGGAGATGTGTATCAATGATCTTTAGATCACTGGTACAATGGAGAGCAGTACATAGCAGTACTGCACTCCATTCCAACTGTTAATCACTATGCCTGGCCATGCCCCCTTACTGGTCTTGTTTTCATGGCATACATAAGATATACAGCTTTACATAGGAGAAAAAAATAAAAACTTACAGGCCACATGGGTTTGGTAAAGTGAAATATTTATTAATTTTTTATAATGTTATTACACATAAGATAAGATACGTAACACTAAGAATGTGCTCTTTACTAGCTTCCTCCTCACCTGTCCCTTAAAAGTCCAGTGATCAGTGTACAATGTCTGAAAGAAATATGAATTAGAAAGTAGCACCCTATCTAGATTCCAGCCCGTGGGGCAGTATTATATTGAAGTATAGGACCTCTAAAAAAAATAATGTAAGTTTACTATAACTTATCCTTGAAAAATATATATTATTCTGGAGGTTTACCAATTACACAACTTTTGTAACCAGCTTCTATTACATTTGTAATGTATAACAAAATCAATATGTCAAGTCCCGTTATCTCTGCAACGTCTTTGCAATCATGGCAAGATGGGTCCTGAGGTTTTCTTTCTTCTGTCTTATCTGACTTTCCAGTGATCTGGCTTCTTTAAGAATTTCATCAAATTCATGTACATGCAGTGAATCTACAGCAGAACGTTCCCTAAATAAAGGAAAAATCAACAATTTCTTTTAGCAGAAGTATTTTTAGATATTCAGGGGAAAACCAGAACACTGGCTGTAAGGTAAAACACTGCATGCAAGCCCTGCGGCGCAAATGTATGGTTTAAAGCACTGATATTCCTCTTTATTGTGAATGTCCAATTTATAAACCTGTGTGGTTTTTAAATCAACATTTCTACGTGACTGATTTCTTAATACAGTATTCAGTAAACTCCTTAGCTGCCTCTAGTGGTGGCTTCATAGAGCCAGCATGTAATCTCTTTACACTTCATCTACCGTTAAGGGGTTGTATCGCTACAAAGATCATGTCTCAGATTATGGGGACAGTAAGGCTATGTTCACACGGCTTATTTGGGCACGTATTTCAGCCCGGAATTCGCGGCGTACTGCGCGAATTACGGGATGAGATACGCCCCAGTCATTACGCCCCGCAATTAAGCTGTGTGAACATGGCCTAAAAATAAGCACTTTTGCAATTGGGTTGCATTACCTCAGTTATGAGCTTTTCTATGCATCTTCTATTGCTGCCGCTGTTGGTCGGGACACGCCCCCTGCATTGTGATTGGCTGGCTGACATTTCATTCAGCCTGTTGGGATACGTCCGCAGACAGGAAACGCCACAACCACACCCCCTGCACTGTTATTGGCTGCCTGCGCACACTGTTTACTCCCCTCTGAGCTGTTAAAATCGATAGTGGAACCAAGGGCTGCTGTCTCTATACTCTTTCTCCCAGCTCTAGGGTGAATGATCTGGGCAATTACTGTCTGTTTCAATCACAGATCCCCTCATATAACGTAGTCTATACAGGCTCCTACCTGTTAACAGGGGAAAGAGAAGGGTAGGAGGGCAGTGTGCATTGCTCCATATAACACAGTAAGACAGACTGCTGTCTGGTAACAGAAGGGGAGGGGGGGGGGCAGTGTGCATTCCTCACAAGTGTCTCATCAGTTCAGGCTGACTGTATAAATGTTATAGCAGAGAAAGGAGTTGTGGAGTCAGCCTGAAGCACTGCAGACAGATGAGCAGCATGCAGGAGGATGTATAGCTGTCCTCTGCAGACATTCTTCTGCTTCTACTGCCTCACCCAGAATGATGATGTCACAGGTCTTAAGTGAGGGGAGACACGCCTCCTGGGAGGGGAGACAGGCCTGCTGAGAAGAGAGACTCCCCCCGTATTTCTAATTCAATCTCAGATAATTAGCTGAACAGCATGAACAGTTCAAACGATACAACCCCTTTCATATTTGGAACTGTGTAATAGGAAAATACAGCTCCAAATGATCAATAGAAAAGGTATACTAAGAATTTAACAAGCGTAGAATTTTGGACCTAAAATGGTAATAGGTAGATATGGAATAAAAGAGATGCAACTACGAATCTGAGGGCTTGAGTTGCTTTATATGTTTTTAATCAACAAATTAAGAATCACTGCAGAAACTAACCCCCATCGCCGCAGCTAGTTTTGACCTCCTTGACAGAGCCCCATTTTTGAAATCTGACACGTGTCACTTTATGTGAGAATAGCTTTCTGATAATTTTACCTCTCCATGTGATTCATATACATTGGGGCACATTTAACACGGCAGTTGCAGCAGAATTCTGGCACAATTTGCGCGAAAAAAAAAAAAAAAAAAGTAGAAGCTTTACAGCACATTTACTATGTGTTTTAGACAGAGTTTCCAAACACTTCCACGTCTCGTCAAACAAAGGGTGTGTGGCCTCGATATAGGGGTGTGGTTTCACAGGGAATGGGCGTGGCTTTATGTGGGACAAAAGAAATGTGCCAAAATTTGGCCTCAGTGATATAAAGTACGCCAACTTAAAGATGGTATAAAATTTGACTAAACCGTTTTAACCTGTGCCAGATTTATCAACACTATGATAAATGTGGCCAATTGTGAGACTAACTTAGAATTATCTAAGAGACCCTACTGATAAATCTCCCCCAGTGTGCTTTAAGTTAGTAAGAAATTTTGGTCCATACAATCCTTTTTTTTTGTGTGAAAATATCAAAACATCGTCAAAATTTGGAAAAAATTGCCATTTTCAAAGTTCAAAAATGTATGCGTGTAAGACCGGTTATGCCATACAAAATTATTTACAACTAGCATCTACCATATTTCTACTTTAGGTTGACATCATGTTTTCATTTTAAGTCCTTTTATTTTTTTTACAATAGATTTCCAACAGCACACAGATGTTTTAACGTGCAAAATTATTTTTCTTTATTTAATATATTAAATGATAGTATGCAAAATAAGTAAATAATCTGGGTGAGGTTAGTAATGTTACAATATCTCAAATAATTGAGCACATCCCCCAAATGTTCAGATACACAGTCTTTAAAGCAGGGTATCTCAAAAAGATCACCACCAGTTCTCTTATTAACATATTTTGCATGCTGAGATTTAATTTATTGAATAAAAAAAAATTATTTTGCACAATAAAAAAAAAAAATCTGTTTGCCCCTCTGGAAATCTATTGTTGGAGTTACTACTGGCAACTGCACCACAGTAACTTGAACTACCAAACTATGAAACTATAGGGCTTTTTTTTTTCTTCAACATTAGGAGGCTTAGAAATTTAGTAGTAATTTTTCACATTTTCTAGAAAATTTACATTTATTTTTTTTTTATGGACCAGTCCAGTTCCGACGTGGTTTTGAGGTTCCGGTATGTAAGATACTCCCATAAATGCCTCCATCTACGAAACTATACCCCTTAAAGTAATCAAAACAGCATTTAGAAAATGTATTTACCCATTAGGTGTTTCACAGAAACTAAAACAAAGTGGGAAGTAAAATTTCAAAGTGTCCCTTTATTTGCAGATTTTCAATTTTTATCCATTAGTCACAGGAACACGGTAGATGTGACCAGGGAAATGCAACTTAATGATTCTCCCCCAAATTTTACCATTTTTAAGGATATCCCATATTTGGCTCAACCACAAGCCCCAGAATAGGAGGAGCACCTACCAGACTCTGGGTTCTCCTTTTCATTACAATTTTCTTTAGGCACCATTTTCTTCAGACACCCTAAGGGGCTAAAACTTAATAAGCACCCCTAAAAAACCCATATTGGAAACTACACCCCTTAAGGAATAATCCAGTGGGGCAGGGAGTATATCGACCCCACAGACATTTCACAATATTTTTAGCGTTAGGCTGTGAAAATGAAAAAGGAAGGAACAAGGAATCCTGGATAAAAAGCACACCAAAATTTGTTACGCAATTTCTTCCAAGTTTGGCAATACCCTATACGTGGGTGTCAACTGTTTTGGGCGCATGGCAGGGTATACAAGGGAGAGCGCGCTATTTGGCTTTTGGAGCGCAGATTTTGGTGGGGACATGTCACATTTACAAAGCCCCCAAAGTACCAGAACAGTTGAAACCTTCCAGAAGCCCCCCCATTTTGGTTTCAACACCCCTCATGGATCTCATCTAGGGGTGTATTGTGCATTTTTGGTGTACAGGTGTTCCAGAATTTTTCTTTAGCATTGAGCCATGAAAATGGGGTGAAAAAACGCAGTTCCGTCATTGTTTTTTGGGCTTTATTTTTACAGTGTTCGACATGCGGTATTAATGACAGGATAACTTTACAATGTGGGTCGGTACATTGATATAAATTTGAGGTAGTTTGTGTTTTATTACTTTAACACAATAGAAATTCCTGTATAAAAAATTGCATTTCTAGGTCGTCAGTCTGATAGCCATAACTTTATTTTTCTGTATATGCAGCTGATTAAAGGCTTGTATTTTGCCATACGAGTTGACGTTTTCATTGGTATCATTATGGGGTTCATATGATGCTTCAATCGCTTTTTATCAAGGTTGCTGTGACGTGTTTTGAACAAAATACAGAAATCCTATGTCTCTTGTGTTTTTTCTATTTATTTTTTACAGCGGTCATCGTGCGATATAAATGACATGCTAGCTTTACTCAGCAGGTCATTACAGTGATACCAAAATTAGAATGTTTTTTATGTTTATCTGCTTTTACACAATAAAAACCCATTTATTCAAAAGGGAAAACACGTTTTTACATCGCCATAGTCGGAGAGCCATAACTTATTTATCGAAGTACGGAGCTGCGTATACAGTGTTTCTTGCAGGATGACATTTTTATAGGTACCGTTTTCGGGGGAACAAGGCTTTTTAATCAGTTTTTTGGAGGACTGGGTGAAGAAAATACTGCAATCCTTATAGTGTTTTCTATTTTCATCACTGCACAGTATACGTGAACAGTTAGTTTTACTCTGTGGGATGATAGGATTATGGCGATACCCAATTTATATATATATATTTTTTTTAAGTTGGAGCACTTTAACTCCTTACCGCCGGAGCCAGTTTTGGCCTTCCTGACAGAGCCCCGGTTTTAAAATCTGACATGTGTCACTTTATGAGAGAATAACTTTTTGACACTTTTACCTATTCAAGTGATTCAGAGAATGTTTTCTCGTGATACATTGTGCTTTAAGTTAGTAATACATTTTGGTCCATACAATCCTTGCTTATTTGTAAAAAACTATCAAAATATCATGAAAGTATGATATTCATACTTCCCTACTGGGAGCACCCAGGAGGGATGTATGCTTCTTCCTTTTATCTATCATCATGATGAAATTTCAAACTTTTGTAAATTCCAGAAAAAATTGCCCTTTAACTGCCTTATTAGGGAATAAACCATAGATTGGAGAAAATCCCGTCCCGCGTTCATGCAAGTGAGGGGAGGCCTGGTTGGGTCTGTTACCCGCCCGAAGCTCCCGAGTATTCCCCAAAATTGTGTGAATATAAAACTGTGCCTACTTACTTTCAGCCGTCATTTTTTGTTTTTGGTACAGGTTAGACCATCTTTTTTCCCACAAAGTGTAGTTTTATAAGTGGTAGTTAGAAAAATTCTGCCTCTATTTTTTAGGACAGGCTCACACGGTTGTTCTAAAGTGTTGGAATCCTTGGCTAAAATCTCTGACAGCACTATGACAGTCTTTTAGAGCAAAGATTTTTAGTCTATGAGGATTTGCATTCAGAGGCGATTATCAGCCTCTGTATACTATGTAATGATTCAGCGAAGAACCCGCCTCAAGAATTGGCATGTTCCTTCGTTTTTGTGCAGAAAAATTGGGATCATGTGCACGGTCACTTTTATTCCATGTGAGGCAGATTGCATTCTGTTTCAGATGCTATTTAAGAGGTGAATTTCAGTCTCCATATTCTATGTATAGATTCAATGAATAAGAATTGTCATGTTAATTCCTTATTAGCGCAAAAAAACCATAAAATAACTGTGCTGCAGAAAATCGCCGTCGTGTGCACAAGACTTTTTTTTCCCCACTGAAAACAATGTGAGGCGGATTGTGGTCTAGTTTGGATCCTGTTCCAGCACTGAATCTGCATCAGAAGTAGTCTCCACAAGTGGTGTGAACATACCCTGAACAGACTCTGCCTACTTTGACATTTGAGAACCACAGGCTTTTTTTCTTGTTGCATTGCCACACTTAGAACCATAACTTTTTTTCCTCATCAACATCTGGAGTTTTTTCAGGATTAGTCATCCACTGTGGTGAGCTGCTGACTATATATGACAACTGGCACCTGCTGCTCACTCCTCCTGGGCTCACGCTATCCAGTGATACCTATTCATCTGATTGTGGAAAGAACATCTGCAGGGGGGGGTTATATGCTGGTTAAGTGCCTGTGTTTAAAACAGAGTTCTACAGATATTTAAAGGTAATGCCCTACCAGGACCTTCCCCCTCCACAAAAGACAGTCACCTTCATTCCTTGGAGGTGGTTGTGGATCCACTTGTCTATCTCAATCTGCACATACAGAAGCTGTACAGGCCTCACTCCTCCTGACAGGACATAATGGATTGACAAGGACATAATGGGAGACTTAAGGAGGGAAGAAATTGGGGAAATTACCAATGTAATCACTTAGGGGCTTATGTATGAAAACTATCTAGCAGTAAGGGTATGCTCACACGGCGTGCTGGGTCTGTGTGAACATACACTTTTCAATATGTGTTTGGATCCATCTGTCAGACCCCAAACGGAACCAAACATGCATCTAATAATGTGCAATGTGATTTACATTGCTTTTACTATGAAACACGCATCGGCGGTCACACAAGTGATTACTGATGCGTCTCACTGTGTCTTTCGGATCCGTCCCAAGAATTGACATGTCCATTCTTGGTCTGGAAGACGCATCAGGAGCCCTATTTTAAACTATAGGGTGCGATCCTGCTGCATCCAACACACATCCAAACACGCAGCTGCATGTTGGATCCCATCGCCAATGCGTTTTTGGATGTGATTTTCGGATCCAACACCGTATCCAAACACGCCGTGTGAATGGTCCCTAAGGCTATCGCTGTTTCCCATAGCAACCAGAGGTCAGCATTTATTTTTCTACAAGACTAAATGAAATAAAAGCTGAGCTCTGATTGGTTACTGTGGGGCAACAAAGACAGTCCTGCTACTAAACAATTTTCATACATAAGGCCCTAAGGCTTTTAGGCAGAGGAGGAGACTCAATCCAGCTCTATTAAATAAATAACTTTCTGACAATTTATGAAAAGACACTGCATGAAAAAGAAGTTACACTATTGAGAAAAGGACTCTTTCTTGAAGTGGTTTCAGCCAAACTGTGAGTTATAATTGCAACGTATTGTCCCAGTTTTCTAGTATCATTTAAATACATATAAATAATGAATATAAGTATTAGCTTTCCATCATAATAAAGCGATTAAGTGTGTGTTTACCTTAGTGTCTTTGCATAGTTAGAAAACAGAAGATTTACTTCCTTACTTAAATCTGTCAATAGAAAAATAAGACATTTTAACAAATCCATGAAAGGGGCTGATTGGGTCATTTTAATACATTATTCTTAGGATGCTGCTGCCCCGATATAATACAACAGATAATACCCATCATGCCTTTCACCTGCCCTCCAGCACTGCTGCTGTTTGCTGTCTCCAATGGTCTGTTTACTTCTAGTCTTGGCCAAATGCAACCTCACTTCTGAGCAGTGATGTCAGGCAATGGCATGTGACCCCTGCAGATAGTCAGAAGCTGCAGGGGGTGATGTTCTGTTTAACCGAGCTGAAAGACAACAATAAACCAGCGTAGACAGCAAACAGCGGCCGTGCTGGAACACAGCCGGGAGGAGAAAGCAGTATAAGCTTCATCTCATCAGAGCAGGAAGAACCTACAAAGATTTTATGAAAACGATCCGGACAATCCCTGTAATGAACGCTGAATGAAAAAGACTAGAACACCAACCTTTCATCATGGCTTCAATATCGTCAACCTGACGGCCGTCTGACAGAGTAGAACAACTTGCGGGTGTCAAACACTGAAGACTCTGAGGGTCTACATTCTGTTTGGAAGTCAAAAATTAAGTCACTTTTAGCATTTGCTTTAATATACGACTCTTTTGTGGTAAAATAGGTCACCATAAATCTCTGAATGAGTATTATAAACTATATTTATAAGATTCAATTCAGGTCGCCAGCAATTATCGCATCAAAAATCTTTTAATGCTCCACAAACTTCTAATAATGGTTCATTAGATGGTAGCATATACAGCGTTGTTAGTAAAGCAACATATAGGGCGACATGTATGAACGGGGCTGCGCCAGAATTCTGGTAGACCAGTTCTATAGATGTATAAACAGGCGTACTCCAAACTTTGGCACGATAAGTGCCTCTGTACCGCGCAAGAGACACTTTTTAGCGCACCAACGTTTTGGGGCGTGTCGCACCACATTAGTAGAAGTGGACACATTTATGATTCTTTGACGCCAAAGCTTTGGCGCAGAACAGTTAGAACAGCCAGACCAATTTAAAGGTGCTGCCTGAGCCGTCGTATTGGCACTAGACTGCACCTGTATGTATGACCTGCAGAAGAACAGGGTCATACATTCTGGCACATTCTATACTTCCTTAAAGCGATTTGGAACTGGTCTATCAGTGCCAGAATTCATACATGTTGCCCCTAGGGTATAACTTGCGGTTAGTAGCTTCCAAGAGTCCCAAATATAATTCTCATCGGCACATAGATGCCCTCAGCTCAGGTACCATCATGACTCCCATAAAGGGTTTATGCCAGGGAGGAACTCCGAGATAGTACTCTCACAAGGTTTAGAGTAGAAGGCTGCACAACATTTCGGGGGAACACCCCCTTTGTCAAGCTCTGAAATGTTGTGCAGCCTTCTACTCTAAACCTTGTGAGAGTACTATCTCAGAGTTCCTCCCTGGCATAAACCCTTTATGGGAGTCATGATGGTACCTGAGCTGAGGGCATCTATGTGCCGATGAGAATTATATTTGGGACTAACCGCAAGTTATACCCTATATGTTGCTTTACTAACAACGTTTTATATTCTACCATCTAATGAACTATTATTATAAGGGTTTGGAGCGTTACATGTTTTTTGCATCGAGAAGTTCGATGCGATACTTGCTGGCGACTTGAATCGAGTCTTATAAATGTGCTTTGATGGGGTTGCGGCCCAGAAGTTGGTCGTAAACTTGCGGTGGAAAGATTTTTTTTATGAAGGTGGATGTTTTATTGAATTATTATAAACTATAATCGTAAAGGCAAGCATTAGAATAGGGCCAATTATGGTTTTACTTTGGTGCCCTCCTGCTTAAATATATGCAAATCCTTCTAAAGAAAAAAAATTCCTCCAACACAACATGGATGTGCTCTGCTGTAACGCCACCTAGTGATTCACTAAGAACATAGCAAGTGAACTTCAGGAATAGAAGTAATGCAGTCATCACTACTCTTCACAAAACGGAAGGGATCAATGATCTGTACTTCACTGAGCCTCACATTAAAACTTGTCATTTCTGAAAACTAATCATTTGTTCTTATTTATTTACAACTTAAAATTGGAAAAACATGTTTGAAAAAAGAAAAGAAAATTGAAACTGAATGTATGAAAACGTGCGTAAATATGTTTAATGGGTGTTTTTACAATTGATATTGATGGCATATCGCTATAATATGCCATCAAAGTCTGATAGGTGTAGATCCCACCCTTGGGACCCGCACCTATCCTGGGAAAGACCCCCGAAAGTGTTGGCTCGGAACGGAGAGTCGATCATCACATGATTTTCCATAATATTCTATGGGAGTTCCAAGTACAAGTAAGCAGTGTGTTGGGCTATACTCGACTCTGATCGCCTCTGCCTTATGAGCCGACACTTTCAGGGGCCTATTCCCCAGATAGATGCGGGTCCTAGAAATAGGACTGACACCAATCAGACTTTGATGGCATATTCTATTTCTATACCATCAAAATATATGGAATAAACACCCCTTAATAGTAAAAGAAAAAAAAAAAAAAATACTTGCATATAGTTATGCTGATTAAAAACATATCTGTTTTTCAAACATGTCAAATGCAGATGTAAAACGCAAATACAAATAAGGCATGATTAATATGACCGTATTCACCTCTACAGAGAAAAACCATTATTGCTGCAGTATTAAAAATTGAATTTATTTGTACACAAATACTCACTTCTTTATCTTTCTTCCTTTTTATAGATTTGCTTTCAGATTTCACTGTACTGCTTGCCATCGTCTCCATAGAGGCTTAAATATAAAACGGAAAAAATCCTTCAAAACATGTCACAAGGTAAAAGCGTGGCTTTGTATTCTTGATCTAACACTTTAGTTGCCAGAAGTGACAAAGAAATAAAACCTGAATTACAGAAAAAAAAATAAAAAATTTCCTCAGACATATAAATTCCGTAATAAGAAACCAGGCAGATTGTGAAAATGCTACTCAGCGCTTCACACTCATGTGTCCCATGATGTAATATTGCATCAAAGCGTAATGTTTTGTAAAAAAAAAAAAAAAAAAAAAAAAATGCTTAAAAGGGTTGTATCCAGGGCTGTGGAGTCGGCAAGCCGAAGGCCCGACTCCGACTCCTCAATTTCCCAAACCTCCGACTCCTGACTCCCTCATACACGGCGCATGTTTAAGTGATAACTTTACTGTAGGAAAATGGTAACATCAGGCTGAATATCACCTTATGATACAATAATCAAGCTATTTAGGTAGAACAGACACTGACAAGCAAAAGGGTAACCAATGTTTTGATATTTGGAACACTTGTGGGTAGAGTTGAAGAAAAAGCTGTATTTGTATCCAAGTCCAGTCTGCACCAACATTGGGAATGTGTAGAAGAGATCAGATTTTGGTCAAGACCTGCTTGAATCTGATTCAGAGCCCTGAAGGATTCAGGCAGTGCTGAAAACCAAAGGTGGATTTACCAAATACTAACAAAATAATACAAATTAACACTGATTTTTAGGAGCAAAACAGTAACAATGCAGTTACAGGAAAGAATCTGCAGAACTAAGCAGATGCTAAATACTTGCAAGTCACATTCATATATAAGATAGGTAAGATGACTGTATATACAATTACAGTAGCCTCATGTGCAAAGCTGTAGTGGATGGAGAGCTATGGAGCCTGAAAGTCACAAGTTCAAAACAATGTTACCATTTTGCTTGTCAGTGTAAAATATACTTATTGGATACGACTTTAGGACACAAAAAAAATTGTAAATATGCAAAACACTGCAGGAACATTTGTGGAGTCTCTGAATTTGTTCTGAGAAATAGTATTGCCTCCATCAGATCCTGCATACATGACCTCACATCTGACCTCATTATTTCCAGGCTAGAGAACGGCCTCTCTACACTAACTTGTGTTGGTGGCAAAGCGGTGACCACATGGGCAACATCTCTAACAATGTCAGGGTATAAAGGAATTGCCTCAGCCACAGTCAGTTTTGATGAATGGTTAACCTCTTCTACTTCTTTGAAAACAGGTGAAAAATTTTGCTGAAATCTGTTTGCCATGGGAGCAGAATCTTTCCCCTGGGCAGCGCTTTGCCTGCTCCATGTCATCAATTACACTCCTCATGTGATGAGGCTGAAGATATGGGAGCAGTAGCACTGGCCGGACCCAATTCATCTTGCTCTGTGCACTGCATCGAACTAACTGGACCAACTAATTATATATTTTGGGAGTCAGAGTCGGTCCATTTCATGGCGACTCCCGACTCCTGCAAAATAGCCACCGACTGCGACTCCACAGCCCTGGTTGTCTCACCATGTTGTTTAACATATACATCAGCATATCAAAGTCACAGCTTTTCTAATCGTCAAGGCAGGAGATCTTATAGTGCAGAGAGCTTCAAAGCTCAAAGTCAACAAAAGTAATACATCTCCTTTGTTTCTTAGGGCTTGCTCACACAGCGTTTTTGGATCTGATTTTCGATCTGTGTTAAACATTAGATGTTTTTAACAGGGCTATGGAGTCAGTAAGCCAAAGCTCGACCTCCTCAATGTCCCTAACTTCTACTCCCTCATACATGGTGCATGTTTAAATGATAACTTTACTGTAGTAAAAATGGTAACTTAGGGCTTTTTATCACCTTATGATACAATAATCAAGCTATTTAGGTAGAACAATATTTATTGGATACAACTTTAGAACTTAAACTTTAATAAACTGCACATAAGCAAAACACTGCTTATGTCCTCAATAACATTTGTCTATGAATTTGTTCTGAGCAATATCGTGCTTTTCCAAAAGTAAGCCCTCCCCCAAAAATAAGCTCTAGCCTGACTTTCACAGATGCTTGGAGTAGGCGCTGAATATAAGCCCTACTCCTAAAATAAGCTCTAGCCTGACTTTCACAGATGCTTGGAGTAGGCGCTGAATATAAGCCCTACTCCAAAAATAAGCTCTAGCCTGACTTTCACAGATGCTTGGAGTAGGCGCTGAATATAAGCCCTACTCCAAAAATAAGCCCTAGTTAGTCAACGTCCCCTGACTGATGTTACCTGGTGCCCGCCTCCTGCGCAGTGCCGTTCCCGAGCCCCACCCACCCCGATAAACAGCCTATTAAACTGGTGGTTTTGTGGAAACCAGCGTTTTCAGGCTTAAGGACCTGAGATGATGTCAGTCACATGACTCAACAGTTCCTTCAGCCCAAGGCACAGAGTGCAATGTGTGAGTGACAGTTCAATGTATACACACACAGACACACATACATATACACTCACATTTATACAATCACACACACAATCCCTTATCTTAAAGTGTGGCTACTGGGACTTGTAATTAGTTCTCCAGAAACACACTCCATGATTTTTGACTACAGGTTGTATGTGTGTGTAATATATATATACCAGCGTGTTTTTTTACACAAAACCCCCAATGTTTTTTAAACTACGGGTTTTAATTTTAACTGTTTTGTGTAATGGTTTTGTTTTTATGTAAAATATATATAAAATTTTAATATATAATTTATAAAAATATATATATTACACACACAAAACCCACTCAAAACCACAGTACATAACCTGAAGTCAAAAAAAGGGGTTTGTGTAAAACACCCCTGGTACTTGTAGTTCCACGGGAAAGTTCCCAAAAGGGGCCCGCATTATGAAAACTGTCTGGGGAAAAAAAAACTCATTTTGGGCTAGGGGCAAAAAAACAGGCCCCCCCTTTTCATTTCATTATTGTTTTTGGAAAAATAAAGAGGGCTCTGATTGGGGGCAGGGGCAACAATGCGATTTAACCTAGAAAATTTTCTCATATATGGGGGCCCAAATATATCCCCGCATGAAGTTTGCCTCCCATCATGGTAAATAAGCCCCCTTTCCAAAAATAAAGCCCAAAGCATTTTTTTTTGGAAATGAAAATAATTTAAAAGCCCCGGGGCTGTTTTTTTTGGAAAAAAAATGGTAGTTTTCCCCCTCATCAATCCTCCATAAAAAATGACCTCAAATTGATCTCATTTTTCCCAAAAGCTAGAAAAGGGCCCTCTCTACCCTAATTTGGGGTTTGATGAAAAAGGGGTGACCACAGAGGCAACATCTCAAACAATGTCAGGGTTTTAAAGGGAATTGCCTAAACCACATCAGTTTGACGAACGGTGAACTTTCTACTTCTTTGAAAGCAGGTGAAAAAAAATTTTGCTGAAATTAGTCAGTTCATCTGTTTGCTACAGACAGATCCCCCCCCTGCAGCAACAAATTGAATCTTCGGGGGGTTGGTGGCATTAAAACCATATCCATGGAAAAGTTTTCACATGAAAAAGCGGGAAAAAAACAGAGAAAACCGGGATTTTTGAGAAGTACCGCTAGCCGCACGTACTTTTAAAACCCCCTTTACTGTGGCACATCAGTTTTCCCCGTTGGGTATTTTCAACAGCTTTTTTTCAGACCGTTTTTTTGGACTTTTTTCGGACCCAAAAAGGGACACAAAAAAACGATCAAAAATGAGCAGTGTGTTTACATTATTTCAATGAAAAAACCGCATCGCCGTTCGAAAAAGGATCCCCGATGGGGTTTTTTGGCTTTTCAAGCTTTTTTTCGGTCCTTTTAAAAGAATTTTCATTAAAATTCGACTTGTTTTATGCAAGTGAAATCCCCATAGAAAAAAATGGAGTGATTTTTTTTTGACCCTGAAAACGATCCAAAAACCAACACATTTTTGGGTACGTTTTTAGAGGGCCTTTTCACACCCCAAAAAAATCAGGGGAAAAAATTTTTTGAAGGTCTCGTTTTGGAAAAAAAACCGGAATCTGAAAAAAAAATTTCAAGGCTTTTTGGTACTTTTTTTGGATGCTTTTTTCACTGTTTTTTAAGTATGAAAAACGGATCCAAAACAGACCCCAAACCCCCACCCCTTTTGATTTCCCCTTTTTAAAAAATTTTTTGGCCTTTCTGATACACCCCATTTTTTAAATCTGATTGACACTTTAGAAAGAAATAACTTTTAGCATTTTTAGGCCCATTAAACCAGGGGCTTTTGCCGGCGTTTTTGCGGGGACGGGGTTTCGCCCCCCGCAATTAGCCGGCAGCGGGGGGGGGGGCAGGGCGGGGGGCGCAACTCGCCGCCCAAGACGTCATTATCAGGCGCAAAGCGCCGTAAATAAAGTCTTCATTTTTCTCCCCCCCGGCGGGTTCGCCGAGCTTTTAGGGGAAAATGGAATCCATTTTTCTCTATGAGAAAAGTGGATTTCCCTAATGCGGGGCGTTTTGGAGCCCTACTCAGCGCAAATCCGGCGCCCGTCGGTCCAATCCAGCCCAAATAAGCCGGTTTTAACGAAACCTTTCCTTTTCCAGGTGATCGAAAGGTTTTTTCTCATGACAATTTGTTTTAAGTTTTGGAAAGAAAAAATGGTCCAAAAAACCTTGCTACTTGGAAAAATTCAAAAATCGAAAAAAACTGAAAAATTTACCCTTTTAAACTTCAAAAATTTCTTGTGTTTGACTTTATTCCACCAAAATATTTGTAACTGCATCACCATATTCCACGTAGGTTGGGATTTTTTAAATGTATTTTTTTTTAATGCTTGGGGCTTGAAATCTGTAGTATTTTTCAAATTTTCAAAAAATTTTGCAAAAACATCTTTTAGGGACCAGCCCATTTTTGACTTTGATTGGCCCCGTATGTTAGATACCCCCATAAAAACCATCTAAGAAATAAAAACCCCTTAAAGTATTCAAAACCCCATTTTGGGAAGTTTATAAAAACCTTTAGGGGTTTACAGGAAATTTAAAGGGGGTTTTCATACAGGCTTTTTTAGCCTACTGCAGTGTTCGGCAGCAAAGGGGTTTTTGAAATTTAGGGGCGTGTTCTTGTCTGCCCCTTCTCTCCCTTTCCCCCCCCCCCTCAGCACCCGACAGTCCTCTCCTTGGTGCAGAAAATTCTATACACAGGGGGGGGGGGGGGGTTGCCTGGCAGGGTTAACCCGTGTGTGCCTGCCTGGGCTTCGCTCACTCTGTCCTGCACTGTCAGCTCCACAGGTCAGGAGACCGCAGGGGGGGCTGATTTTAATGGGAGAGCTGTGAAGCTGGGGGGGGGGGGGGGGGGGGTTTTTAAAATTTCCCATACCCCCGCTTACATACAAATCCCCGGACATCAAAAAACAACAAACAAAACCCCGTCAGAACAGACACAGAGCTTTTAAATGTGTTACTATAATTTACAATGGTCATAAAACAGCAAGCAGGGGGGGAATTTTAAAGTTCACAAAGCCCCCCAATCTGTTCTATTAGTATATCCAAAAGCTTACGAACATGGGATTTAGAAACATTCCTGCTTCACATCCACTGACCACAGATCAGCCTCACCTTGATCTCCTCAATCGTGTAAGGCAGGAGGGAGCAGCACATAAAGGGTTTAAACCACACAGACCAGAAGCCAACCCTCCCTTTCCCCCCAGAAAACATACTGGCGGGAGGGGCCCGTCTCCGACCTGTATTTAGAAGTGATGGTCACCCAAAGACAGCCCCTGAATAAAAATCAACAGGGCGGTGCTATGTGATTTTTAGGAGTGAGCCCTCAATAACAGGGATAAAACCCAAAAACTAGGACTTTGTAATAACATATATTCAAACTGTTGTTTTTTAAAGACTTTTATTTAAAACCAATCTTGTACAAAACAACCCCTTTAAAAACAAAGTGGGGGTGAAATTTAAAATTTCCCTTTTTTTTTTTGGATTTTAAATTTTTACAATTCTTTACAAAACTGGAGATGTGACCACGGAAATGCAACTTAATATTGATTCCCCAAATTCTGCCGTTTTCAGAGATATCTCATATGTGGCCTTAGTGCACTGGCTCAACCACAAGCCTCAGAGTAAGAGGAGCACCTAACTGGCCTTGGGGTTCTGTTTTCAATACGATTTTATTTAGGTGCCATTTCAGATTTGCGGACTCCCTAAAAGGTGCTAAAACTTAAAAAACACCCCCCAAAAAAATGCCATATTGGAAACTACACCCCTTAATTAATATATCCAGGGGTGTAGTGAGTATATGAACCCAACAGGTGTATCACAATTTTTTTTTTCAGCGTCAGTCTGTGAAAAAAAAAAAAAAAAAAAATTACTTACAACAATCTGCAATTTTAGCTGAAAATGTTCTTAGAAAGAATCCCGGAGAAGAAAAAAATAAATAAATCACCCCAAATTTTGTTATGCAATTTCTTCCACGTTCAGCAGAGCACCCTATATATGGGTGTGAACTGTTATCTGGGCACACAGCAGGGCGTACAAGGGAGAGAGCGCTATTTGGCTTTTGGAATGCAGATTTTGGTGGGTGCAATGTCGTATTTGCAAAGCCCTTAAAGGGAACCTGTCACAGGTTATGCACCCCTTGCTGAGGACAGCACAAGCTAGTGACAGACCTGCTGTTTCCAGCGCTGTGCCCCTTATTCTGGAAGATGCTGTAGTTTTAGAGTATTTAATGCTCAAATCTTATTCATGAGCAGGTGTTAGCCCCGCCCAACAAAGGCTAGCCCCACCCACTGACAGTTATTCACATGTTCCTACCTATTCAAAGTAATAGGTTTATCAGTTGAGGTGGGCGGGGCTAGTCTCAGGTAGGCGGGGTTTCAAAAAAACTGACACTGACTCTTTTCTGGCTGAAAACTGCAGATTAGAGCACTAAATACTCAAACTACAGCATGTTACAGAATAAGGGACACAGCGCCGGAAACAGCAGGTCTGACACTAGCTTGTGCTGTGCTCAGCAAGGGGGGGACCAAATTAGTGACAGGTTCTCTTTAAAATACCAGAACAGGTGAAACCTTCCAGAAGTCGCCCAATTTTGGATTCAACACCCCTCATGGATCTCATCTAGGGGTGTATTGTGCATTTTGGGCGCACAGGTGTTCCATAGTTTTTTTTGTTTTTTTTTCAGCATTGGACCATGAAAATGGTGGGAAAAAAACAGTTCCAAAATAGTTTTTTAGGTTTCAAGTTTACAGTGTTCGCCGTGCAGTGTAAATGACCGGATAACTTTACTATGCGGGTTGGTACAATTGCAATGATATCAATTTTATATAGTTTTTTTTATGTTTTATTAAAATACAGCAATCCTGGTAGTGTTTTTTATTTTTCACAGCGGTCACTGTGCAGTATACAGTAAATGACATGCTAGCTTACAGCGATACCTAATTTGTAAATTTTTTTATGTTTTACTGCTTTTAAAGAATAAAAACACTTATTCAAAAACACGTTTTTGCATCTCCATAGTATGAAAGCCACAAATTTTATTTTTCTGTGTAGAGATGTTTAGGGGCTTGTTTTCTGCAGGATCCGTTGACATTTTTATTTGTATAATTTTTTGGGAGGACAAGGCTTTTTAATCGGTTTTAAAGCCATTTCTTCGAAGGCAGGGTGAAGAAAATACTGCAATCCCAGTAGTGGTTTTTATTTATTTTTTTAAACAGAGCTCACTGTGCAGTATACGTGACTAGTTAGTTTTATTCCGTGGGATGATACGATTACAGAGATACCCAGTTTATATAGTTTTTTTATGTTAAAGCGCTTTAAAAAAAATTGATTTATTCTGTAAAGCAATATTTATGCATCAGTCTTCTGATAGCCATAATATGAGTTTTTGATCGCTTTTTATTCCATTTTACCTGCTGCTTAATGAATAAAAATGGCAAATCTTTGATTTTTTTTTTTTAAACGGTGTTTACCATGTGGGTTAATTAACGTGACATATTCACAGGGTAGGTCATGGTTGAGTGAGCTCTGGCAGCGCGCTGTTGATGTGGCATGAGGCCAGCGGTAATATACTGCAATGCATTTGGTAATTGGCTATATTTATTCTTTTCCTACATGTGTAACCCTTCTTGCCATGAGTAAGGGTCATGTGATCCGAAACGTGTCGGCAGTCTAGCTCCATTCTGTCCACACATATCTAGGTGAAGGGTCTCTCGTTTGTTTGTGCATGTTTGCCTTTGGATTTTAAATAGAAAGAAATAAATCTTTGATATTTTTTAAGAGCCCGGTCTGCACCTGCATATATTTTTTCTCCTCATCTGACACCATGTTGTTTGCTGAAGCTGGTTCGTTTCTTTGATTGCTGGTTGGAGTTGAACACAAGGGAAGGCACCCTGAACCGAGAGCTCGCAAAGAAAGTCAAAGGTGAAGCTTTTTTTGACTTTGTATCCTTCTTGCAAAAGAACGTACCAGTACGTCCTGATTACAAATCACTTTTCGCAATTGGAATTCTAAATAAAACAACCCCATATTTATGTCACATGGCTGGACCATCGTAAATCTAGCACTTCTAACCCTTCGTCTCACCATACACCCTAATAGATTGTAAGCTCTTGCGAGCGGGCCCCTCACCTTTTGCCTCATCGTAATAGCTTTCATTGTGCAATGCATGTCTTTTGTCTGTGCCTACACCCTCCAAATTGTAAAGTGCTGTGGAATATGTTGGCGCTATATAAATAAAGATTATTATTATTATTAATTGGATGTACCGGAATGTCTAGATTGTGCGGGCTATGTTTGTGTGCTGGCACAATCAGCGTACACTGTAAGTTGTATATTACAGATGACTGTGTGCTGTTAGCAACAACTGGAGCTTGTTCCACTGCTGCTGATTAACCCCTGAGATGCCACGATTAATTAGGACAATGGCAGCTAAGGGAAAGAGAGGGAATGAGCTCCCTCTGTCTCCATCGGCACCCCGGCGGTGTAATTGCACGGTGCCGATGGCTTCCATGACATCCCGAAAGCCTAACAAAGGCTTTCGGGATGTCTGTGACGTCACCAGGCTGACAACTGACAGTTCCAATACATAGCAGGACAGAGGTGTCCTTCTATGTATCGCTGTCGATCTACAGAGTTAAGTCCCTTTACAAGTGTAAATAATGTGAAAATAATTTAAAAAAAAAAAAAAAGTGCTACAAGATACAAAAAAAAAATAAAAAAAAATATATAAATAGGGAATTGCCGTAATCATATCGACCCATGGAGGGAAGCTAACATGTCACACCTACTGCACGGTGAGCATGTTAAAAATAAAAAAAAAACACACTACCAAAATTGCTGTATTTTCTTCTCCCTCACAAAAATGGATTTAACCCTTTAAGGACCCAGCCAGTTTTGGCCTTCCTGATTTTTGAAATCTGGCATGTGTCACTTTATGTAAAAATAACTTTTTAATGCTTTTACCCATCCACGTGATTCAGAGATTGTTTTCTCGTGACACGTTGTACTTTAAGTTCTTAAGAAATTTTGGTCCATACAATCCTTGTTCGTTTGTGAAAAATATCAAAATTTCGTGAAAATTTTGAAAAATTTGTCCTTTTCAAAGTTCTAAATTTCTGCGTGCAAGACAGATAATTATTCAGCACAAAATAGTTTATAACTAGCATCTACCATATGTCCACTGTAGGTTGGCATCAGTTTTTAACTGTCTTAATTTTTTTACAACATTAGAGGGCTTAGAAATTTAGTAGTAATTTTCAAGAAAATTTGTAATATACATTTTTATAGGGACCAGTCCGCTTCTGACGTGGCTTTGAGAGGTTTGTATGGTAGATACCCCCATAAATGACTTCATATAAGAAACTAGATTAAAGTATTTACAACAGTGTTTAGGAAGTTTGTTAACCCTTTAGGTATTTCACAGCAAAATGGAAGTGAAATTTCAAAATTTCACTTTTTTTTGCAGATTTTCAATTTTATCCCTTATTCACTGGAACACGATAGATGTGACAAGGGAAATGCAGCTTTATATCGATTCCCCAGATTCTGCCATTTTCCGAGATATCCCATATGTGGCCCTAGTGCACTATTTGGCTCAACCATAAGCCTCAGAGTAAGAAGAGCACTTACTGGACTTTGGGGTCTCATTTTCAATACAATTTTATTTAGGCACCATTACAAGTTTGCGGACACCCTAAAGTGCTAAAACTTAATAAACTCCCCAAAAAGACCCCGTATTGGAAATGACACCCCCTAAGGACTATATCCAGGGTTGCAAGGAGTATATCGACTTCACAGGTGTTTAAAAAATTGTTTTTTTAGCATTAGGTTGTGAAAAAAAAAAAAAAAAGGTTTCATTTTTACAAGGAATCATTTGTACGCCCTGCTATGTGCTATTTGGGGATATGGCAGGGTGTCCAAGGGAGGGGGCGCTATTTTGCTTTTGGAACGCAGATTTTAGTGGATGCCAGGTCTCATTTACTAAGCCCCCAAAGTACCAGAACAGGTGAAACCATCCAGAAGTCACCCTATTTTGGATTCAACACACCTCATGGATCTCATCTAGGGCTGTATTGTACATATTGGGCGCACGGGTGTTCCATAGTTTTCTTTAGCATTGGGCTATGAAAATGGGGAGGAAAAAACGCAGTTCCTACATTGTTTTTTCGGCTTCAATTTTACAGCCCTCGCCGAATGGTATAAAGTACATCATAACTTTACTATGGGGGTCGGTACAATTACAATTATATAAATTTTATATAGCTTTTTATGTTTTATTACTTTTACACAATAGAAATGTGTTTACAAAAAACTGCACTTTTATGTCGTCTTTGTCTGAGAGCCATAACTTTTTTACTTTTGCGTGTATGGAGCTGTGTAGGGGCTTGTTTGTTGCGGGATGAGTTGATGTTTTTATTGGTACCATTATGGGGTTCATATGACACTTTGATAACTTTTTATTAAGGTTTTTGTGAAGCAAAATACAGCAATCCTGGTACTTTTTTATTTTTTACAACCATCAACTTGCGGTATAAATGACATACTAGAAGAAGAAAATACTGCAATCCTTGCAGTGTTTTTTATTTTTAACAGCGCTCACCGTGCAGTATCCGTGACAAGGTAGTTTTATTCTGTGGGTCGATACAATTACGGTGATACCCAATCTGTATAGTTTTTTTTATGTTGAAGTGCTATAAAAAAAAAAACAGTTTATTGTGGAAAACAATTATTCATCGCTGTCTTCTGATAGCCATAACTTTTTTTTATTTTTCCATATACAGAGCTGTGTAAGGTCTTTTTTTCCGGGATGGATCGATGTTTTAATTGGCATCACTTTGGCGTTTATATGAGCTTTTGATCGCTTTTTATTCCATTGTATATGCTGCAGGATGAACAAAAATCGCAATTCTTTTTTTTTTTTTTTTTTACAGTGTTCACCGTGCAGTTTAATTAACATGACAGACTTATAGGGCAGGTCGTTAAGCACGTGGCGATACCAAATATGGGTATTTTATTTTTTTATCTTTTTTGGGGAGATTGCCGTTTGTGAAGGGGAAGAGGGCGGTGTACTTGTTTTTATTTTACTTTTCATGTTTGTGTTTTTTTTTTTTTTTTTTTTTTACTTTTCCCCATAAGGAAAATTTTTATAACAGAAATCAATACACAGCTTTATTGCTGTGTATTGGTCTCTATGGCAGCTGTCACTTATGATGCCCAGCCATGCCCACGGGACACCACTGGGCATGGCGACGTCACAGACAGCCCGGAAGGCATTTTATACCTTCCGGGCTGTCTGTTAGCACACAGCAGCCGCACGAACGGGCGGCTGTTGTCGCCGATAGAGCGCTCCTCCTGTATCTAGCTTAGTTATCGCGATGGCCACATCGTGATAACTAAGGGGTTAATCCCCCCACCGGAGTGATCTCCGGTCGGAGCCGATGCTGCGGGATGCCAGCTGTAGTATACAGCCGACATAACGCAGCGATTGTGCAAACTCAGCTTTAGAGTTCGCACGATCTCCAGGACGTATGCATACATCCAGGTGCGTTAACCCCCCAAAAACCTGGATGCATGCTTACGTCCAAGGTCGTTAAGGGTTTAAAGGAAATCAAAAAGTCATGTCCAACAAAATACTACTAATAAAAATATAAACTCATCCCGCAAAAAACAAGCCCCTACACAGCTCTGTGTACAGAAGAAAAAAAAAAAAAAAAATTTACGGCTCTCGGACTACGGAGATGCAAAAACGTTTCTTTTTTAATGTGCAAAAGCAGCAAAACATTACAAAATATATAAATCCGGTATCACTGTAATTATATCGACCTGCTGAGTAAAGCTAGAATGTCATTCATACTACATGGTGAACACTGTAAAAGATAAAAAAAACACTACCAGGATTGTTGTATTTTATCCATCCTGCCTCACAAAATCATTGATAGAAAGCAATCAAAGTGTCCTATGAACCCCATTATGGTACGAGTGAAAAAGTCAATTCATCCCGCAAAAACAAGCCCTTAATGATCTCCATTTACAGAAAATAAAAAAAGTTATGGCTCTCTCTGAATATGGTGACATAAAAACACAATTTTTAAACACATCTGTATTGTGTAAAAGTAGTAAAACATAAAAAACTATGTAAAATTGATCATTTAATTGTCGATAAGGTAAATTCTGGAAGGTTTCACCTATTCTGGTACTTTCAGGGCTTTGTAGATGTGATATGACACCCACCAAAATCTGCGTTCCAAAAGCCAATTAGCGCTCCCTCCCCTGTAAGCCCTGCCATGCGCCCAAACAACAGTTTACACCCACATATAGGGTATTGCCGAACTTGGAAGAAATTGTGTAATAAATGTTGGGGTACTTCTCCAGGATTCCTTATGAAAATAAAACATTTTCAGTTAAAGGGGTTGTCTCACTACACTGATTCATCTTACCTCAGTCCTGTTTTCTTGGTTTCACTTTGAATTCAGGGGCGTGTTTACTGGCTTCCACTAGGCTGCAGTAGAAGCCAGGTCTGTAGCTATAGCAACCAGTGCTGGCACCCTATCAGGAGGGATCAAACAGGTCTGTAGCTATAGCGACCTTAGGAGCTGATGCAGCCATAAAAGAGGGGATATCTAGGAATAGGTAGGACACTGTTAATGGACACATATTGCAAAGTGACTTGTTTTTGCAAGATCTTTACCATAAAAAGCAATTGTTGTAGTGAGACAACCCCTTTAAAACTGTAGATTGCTTGAAAAAATTTAATTTTTAATTTTCACAGCCTAATGCTAAAAAAAACTGTGAAACACCTGTGGGATTAATATGGTCACTACACCTCTGTATACAGTATATACCTTAAAGGGTGTAGTTTCCCAAATGAGGGTTTGTTAGGGGAGTTTATTAAGTTTTAGCATCTTAGGGCGCCCAAAGAAAATCGTAAAGAAAATGAGACCCCAAAGATCAGTAGGTGCTCCTCCTATTCTGAGTCAAGTAGAGCACAAGGGCCACATACGGGCTCTCTCTAAAAATATCAGAATCAGGTAAATCCATGTAGACTTGCATTTCCCTGTTACCTACTGTGTGCCAGTGAGTAATGGATTAAAATTGAAAAAGTTAAATTTCACCTTCGCTTTGCTTTAATTCCTGCGAAACACCTAGATGGTTAAACTTCCTAAATGCTGTTTTGAATTCTTTAAGGGGTTCAGTTTCTTAGATGAAGTCATTTACAGGGGGTCTCTCACATACAGTCTCTAAAAAAAATGTTCAAGAAATTTTCTTCAAAATTTGAAAAATTGCGACAATTTCTAAGCCCCCTAATGTCAGGAAAATGTTATAAACCATTTTGTGTAGTATAAAGATCTGTCTTACATGCAGAAATTTTTGAATTTTAAAATGTGAAAATGTTGAAAAATTTTCCAACATTGATATTTTTCACAAATAAACAAGGATTGTATGGACCAAAACTTAGGGTATGTTCACACGGCGTCTTGCGTCCGTGTGAACATACTCTTTTGTGATGCGTGTGGGTCCGTCTAAACGGACTCAGACATGCATGTAACAATAAGCAGTGAGATTATCACTGCCAGCAATGTGAAACACGCATCGCCGTTCACACGAGCGATCGGCGCTGCGTGTTTGCATCGGTCTGTCGGGTCCGTTTTTCGGATGCACTCCAACAAATGACATGTCAATTCTTGGAGCGCATCAGAAAGACGGACCCGACAAACACGCAGCGGCGATTACTCATGTTAAACACACTGCTAATCGTTAGTTGCGTGCCTGGGTCTGTTCAGACGGACCCAGACACGCATCACAAAAGCGTATGTTCACACGGACACAAGACGCCGTGTCAACATACCCTTGCTAGTAATTTAAAGGAGTTTTTACCACAAAGTAAAATCCATCATTAAAAATTCTGGACTGCTTTAGTTGCTCCCTAAGTGATCCATAATGTACAGCTCGTCTCCAGGGGATCCGACCAGTGACGAGAGCTCCTCAGTCCTGGCTGCACATGCTCAGACATCAGCTCTCTTCTCAGGCAGCTACTGTCAGTCTCTTCCCTGCCTAGTAATCACAAACACTCACTGCATAGCGAGTGTTCAGCCCCAGATGCTCTCATTCTACTCCCGTCCTCTGTACTCATTAGTAATTACCGTATATACTCGAGTATAAGCCGACCCGAGTATAAGCCGAGGCACCTACTTTTGCCTCAAAAAACGGGAAAACTTATTGACTCGAGTATAAGCCGAGGGTAGAAAATGCAGCGGCTACTGGTAAATTTTAAAAATAAAAATGGATACCAATAAAATTTACATAGGCAGTTTAATGTCCCCCATAGGCAATTATAGGCGGATATATGGCCCTATATGCAGGTATGGGCAGGTATAGGGCCGGCTCTAGGGCAGGTATAGGGCCGGCTCTAGGGCAGGTATAGGGCCGGCTCTAGGGCAGGTATAGGGGCCGGCTGTAGGGCAGGTTTTAGGGCCGGCTGTAGGGCAGGTATAGGGCCGGATGTGGGCAGGTATAGGCCGGCGGTAGGGCAGGTATAGGGCCGGCTGTAGGGCAGGTATAGGGCCGGCTGTAGGGCAGGTATAGGGCCAGCTGTAGGGGCAGGTATAGGGCCAGCTGTAGGGCAGGTATAGGGCCAGCTGTAGGGCAGGTATAGGGCCAGCTGTAGGCAGGTACAGGCAGTTTAAAAAAATCATAAACATTCACTTACCTGGCTCCCCGCTGCTCCGTGTCCCTCGCTGCTCCGGCCTCCCGCGCGATTCCTGCATCTTCTCGGCACAGGCGGGTGACGTCATCAGGCCGCGCACGCATCGTGATGACACACGCTGCCTGTGCCGGGAGCTCCGGGCGGCCGCGAGTCTGCTTTCGGCCGCCCGGAGGCCACTGCAGAGCACGGAGCGCTCGCTCTGTGCCCCGCAGTGGTATCTCTTCACCTGTATGCGCTCCGGAGGAGTCGCATGTAGGTGAAGGGATCGCGGACAGTGGCCGGGCCAGCGCAGCGCCCGGACATTGTGGGCTCACTCGGCCTTCAGTTATATGCGCTCCCTGAGGAGCCGCATATAACTGAAGTGTCCCTGCCGGCGCACGGGCCATCGCAGCGCCCGAGCGCCGTCAGTGACTCGAGTATAAGTCGAGGTAGAGTTTTTCAGCTCATTTTTTGGGCTGAAAAACTCGGCTTATACTCGAGTATGTATGGTAGTCAAACAGCGGCAATAAATAAAGGGAATAAAGAAACTTCAATCAGGTTTGTGCAGTGTGGGAAAAAACAAAAACACATGGCTGGTTCCTTTAGGGATTTGTACCTAGGACACCTATGCTGAAAGGCAGAAGTGGTAACGACTCCGCTACATTGTAGTTCATTACATAAACAGACCTTTGTTTGAATAGAGAGGACATACTGCGGGGAATGGCATGGGGATGCCTGCTGGGTTACATGATCTGCAGTTCAAACAAATTAAACACACTCCCTTCTGAACACACTGAAACCTGAAGCAGGACAAACCAGTGCTGAAATACCTTTGTGGTAAAAACTCTGTAAAGCACAAGGTGTTACGAGAAAATAATCTCTGAGTCACACTAATAGGTAAAAGTATTAAAAAGTTATTCCCACCTACATTAACCTATGTCAGATTTGAAAAATGGGGCTGTGTCTTTCCAACCCAAACTGGCCACGTGCTTAAAGGGGATTTGCCAAGACGAAAGTTTCCTACCTCTCTCCTTAGCACAGGGAGAATGTCAACAAATCACGCTGAGTCATGAAGCTGCAGGGCTGAGAGGGAGGAGGTGAGTGAGGAGTGAGGAATCCAAGGGAGCGTCTCAAAACTTAAGTGAAATAATAAACAGTACAACAGTGGATTCTCAATACAGCAAGACAGCCTCAGACTGCAATGTCTACCCGGTGCCTTAAAAGCTCATTCATTTTGCTTGTTATCAGATAAGAAGTGTTTCACGCAAGCGCGGCCTGTCAGCTCCTGGGTCGTGACTAGGGAAAGCTTTGAGGTAACGAAGGGGGATTGAGAAATGCTGTAGCTCTCAGAGTCTTCACTTTTTTTAATGACATATGTAGAAAAGTGATTAAATACCCATTTTGGAGGATTCCACGTCAACATTACATGGTGGCAAAACCCCTTTAAGGGGTTAAAGTTAATTAATGAGATGGGAATACCCCTTCAATAGGGGTGCAGTTTCTTAGATGGAGTCATTTACAGAGGTTTCTGGGGAGTGGGAGGCAGGGCTATGGAGTCGGAGTCGTCAAAATATGGACCGACTCCAAAAATATATAATAAGTTGGTCCAGTTAGTTTGATGCAGTGAAAGGAGCAATTTTATATACAGCCATCTTACCTATCTTATACATAAATGTGACTTGCAAGTATTTAGCATCTGCTTAGTTCTTCAGATTCTTTCCTGTAACTGCATTGTTACTGTTTTGTTCCTAAAAATCAAAATGTTAATTTTAATTATTTTGTTAGTATTTGGGAAATCTGCCTTCTGGGCTCTGAATCAGATTCAATCATATCTTGGCCAAAATCTGATCCCAGGTCTCTTCTAAACATTCAAAAGATCAAAACATTGTTACCCTTTTGCTTGTCAGTGTCTGTTCTACCTAAATAGCTTGATTATTGTATCATAAAGTGATAAAAAGCCAGATGTAACCATTTTACTACAGTAAATTTATCAAACATGCGCCATGTATGAGGGAGTCAGGAGTCGGAGGTTTGGGAAATTGAGGAGTCGGAGTCGGGGCTTTGGCTTGCCGACTCCACAGCCCTGGTGGGAGGACCCCCCTTTGCCACAATGAAACAGTCACAGGGACACCGGTTGGCGCTTCTATGTGGTTATGGTCTGGATGAGTCCCCCATTCACGTCACGTTTTAGGCATCTGTCAAGACCCCTTGAAAAAGTTACAATATAAAATAGTGGAAAAGAAGACTTGTAAGGGTATGTTCACACTGCGTTTTTGGATCCGATTTTGGATCCGAAAATTGCATCTAAAAAAGCAGCATCAATCAGATCCAAAACGCATCCAACATGCAGCTGCGTGTTTAGATGCGTTTTGGCTGCAGCAGGATTGCACCTTATACTTTATTATAGGGCTCCTGCTACGTCTTTCGGACACGTTAATTCTTAGAACGGATCCAAAAGAGGCAAAGAGGCACGCATCGGTGATCACTCGTCTGAACACCGATGCGTGTTTTACATTGCGAGCAGTGTAAAATCACACAGCTCATCGCTACATGCGTGTAGACGGACCAAAACACACATCTTAGAATGTATGTTCACATGGACCCAACACGCTGTCTGAACATACCCTAAGGCTATGTTCACACGGAGTAATCGTGGGGCGTACAGAACACCCCACACTTACGCCAGTGTTCGGGAGCTCAAACGTACTCCCGCGACATGCAGGGGGGTGGGTAGGGGGTGCACCGTGAATAAATGACGTCACTTATCTCCCCGCACGGCGTACTGTACGCCCGGGGAGAGGAAGCGTAATCCATAGTTCTCTATGAGAACTGTGGATTATTGTAATGACTGGGGTGCATTTCGCTCGTACTAGAGCGCAGTACACCTCTAAATACGCAGCGAAATGCGCCCCAAGACTCATCAAACAAGTAGCTGATCTATGCCGGCAGTCCCAGGCGGTTGTGCACGCTAACTGGGTACAGAGGTCCTAGGCTCACGGCTAATAAGCCTGCAAAACACTTCATAAAAAGTCTCTTTGGTGGACTAAACCTTTAATGTGAAAACGTCACATACAGGTATATTGAAAAATAAAGGGATCAGTAAAAATCACAACGAACAAGGACAGGGATCTGTCCGAAACGCGTCTGCTACATTTATCTATCCATCTTATTTTTAGATATCACTTGAAGACATTATCCTGACAGACACCGCGGCGGGGATATCCATAGGGCGAACGCAGTGTGAACTGGAGCACACGTCCGCTATTTCATGTACAACGGGCACAAACCTGTAATAAACTCCACACAGAGCGCGGCCGTGAAGTAGGGCGCGCCGAGCGCGGCCGTGAAGTAGGGCGCGCCGAGCGCGGCCGTGAAGTAGGGCGCGCCGAGCGCGGCCGTGAAGTAGGGCGCACCGAGCGCGGCCGTGAAGTAGGGCGCGCCGAGCGCGGCCGTGAAGTAGGGCGCGCCGACCGGCCGTGAAGTAGGGCGCGCAGAGCAGCGGCCGTGAAGTAGGCGGCGAGGCGGCTGAAGTGGCGCGCAGGAGCGCGCCGTGAGTAGGGCGCAGCCGTGAAGTAGAGCACACAGAGCGCTGTCATGAAGTAGAGCACACAGAGCGCTGTCATGAAGTAGAGCACACAGAGCGCTGTCATGAAGTAGAGCACACAGAGCGCTGTCATGAAGTAGAGCACACAGAGCGCGGTCATGAAGTAGAGCACACAGAGCGCGGTCATGAAGTAGGACACAGAGGCTGCATGAAGTAGAGCACCAGAGCGTGTCATGAAGTAAGCACACAGAGCGGTCATGAAAGTAGAGCACAGAGCGCGGTCATGAAGTAGAGCGCACAGAGCGCGTCATGAAGTAGAGCTCTGTCATGAAGTAGAGCGCGGTCAGGCAGTAGAGCGCGGTCATGAAGTAGAGCGCGGTCATGAAGTAGAGCGCGGTCATGAAGTAGAGCGCGGTCATGAAGTAGAGCGCGGTCATGAAGTAGAGCGCGGTCATGACGTAGAGCGCGGTCATGAAGTAGAGCGCACAGAGCGCTGTCCTGAAGTAGAGCGCACAGAGCGCTGTCATGAAGTAGAGCGCACAGAGCGCTGTCATGAAGTAGAGCGCACAGAGCGCTGTCATGAAGTAGAGCTCACAGAGCGCTGTCATGAAGTAGAGCGCTGTCATGAAGTAGAGCGCACAGAGCGCTGTCATGAAGTAGCGCACAGACGTGTCATGAAGTAGAGCGCTGTCATGAAGTAGAGCGCTGTCATGAAGTAGAGCGCTGTCATGAAGTAGAGCGCACAGAGCGCTGTCATGAAGTAGAGCGCTGTCATGAAGTAGAGCGCACAGAGCGCGGTCATGAAGTAGAGCACGGTCATGAAGTAGAGCACACAGAGCGCTGTCATGAAGTAGAGCGCACAGAGCGCTGTCATGAAGTAGAGCGCACAGAGCGCTGTCATGAAGTAGAGCGCTGTCATGAAGTAGAGCGCTGTCATGAAGTAGAGCGCGGTCATGAAGTAGAGCACGGTCATGAAGTGGAGCGGGGTCATGAAGTAGAGCACGTACTAATTCCCCCTCCAGCTTCCTATGGCCGGGACGCCTCGCTGCCACATACATCAGAGTAATGTCTTCATGGTGTCCCACCACATAGCACCAATGGAGGCTACAAACAGGTGTGAAGACCTCAGAGCGCCACATAGGTGTCCTCTATGGTATATAGGGCGCTGTGTGCTGCACCTGCAGTGCTGGACACAGGGATACAGTAGGTCTCACCCACATTAGGTCTGCACCTTGTGATACTGCCGTGTCTGCAGGAGGTCACTGTGACACGCAGGCTGCATTCACGTCAAACCCATGGCAGTGCACGTTAGAGAACTAGATAATATACCGGACACGATACTCTGTGATTCATTGCTACTCTTAACATTGGTTTTAGTACTTACCGGACCCGCAAAATGTGCGTCACTATGGCCGCCCCAGGCAGCACGCGGCACTACACGCAGCACAGCGCACATAAGCCGTTGCGCACTCTACACCCCAGGTAACGGCGGCTTAGTACGACGCATGCGCAGCTGAGGACCCGGGCTGCGCGCTCAGTGACGCGTCCTTAGCTCTCCGCGCAGCAGGCGCCAGCGTCACTGATCTCATCTATCACGTGACCTGTGTGTTGTAGACGGATCCAGAGCAGAGTCATGAAAGAACAGAGAACTCACACATACATGTATAAGAGATTGTCCTGCACCCCCCTGATCACGTGTGTCCTGTATACAGGTGTTATACATCAATATAGGAAAGGAACATTGACATGACATTAATACAGTGGAAACCAGAAGTTTACAGACACTATATAAAAAGATACATCTGCATGTTTTTCTCACTATCTGACATGAAATCAGAATAAACCTTACCTGTTTTAGGTCAATTAGGAACCAAAATTATTGACATTTGCCAAATGCCAGAATGAGATAGAATTTTAAGGCATTTTTAATATTTTCTGCAAAGTCAAAAGTTTACATACATTTCATTAGTATTTGGTACCATTGCCCTTAAACTGTATGACTTGGGTCAGTTGTTTTGGATATCCTTCCACAAGCATCTCACAATAGTTGTCCTCCTGACAGATCTGGTGTAACTGAGCCATGTTTGTAGGTCGCCTTGCTCGCACCTGCCTTTTCAGCTTTGGCTTTAAATTTTCAATAGGATTGAGATCAGGGCTTTGTGAAGGCCACTCCAAAACATTGACTTGGTTATCATTAAGCCACTTTGTAACCAGTTTGGCAGTATGCTTCAGGTCACTGTCCATTTGGGAAAAACATTTCCGCCCAATCTTTAACTTCCTGGCTGACGTCTTGACATACTGCTTCAGTATTGCCACATAATCTTCTTTCATCATGATGTCATCTGTTTTGTGAAGTGCACCAGTCCCTCCTGTAGCAAAACAACCTCAAACATGATGCTGCCACCCCCGTGTTCACAATTGGGATGGTGTTCTTAAGCATCCAAGCTTCTCCCTTTTTCCTCCAAATGTAACGATGGTCATTATGGCCAAAGAGTTCAATTTTAATTTCGCAAATTCTATAGTCCCATCATGGCCCGCTGTGGAATCCATCCAGATACATTTTCAAGGTATCCCAACCAGAACCATGAATGTAGGATATAAAGATAATGTGAATGGGACACATAACTCTTATTTTCTATTCTCTGTGGCTGTACAAGGGTCCATGCTTTGTGGGATATGTAGGTTACATCAGTCCTATGTCTGGGTACGAATAATCTTCAGGCATCATATGTCCTAGGGGGAGAAAAACTTGGAGAATCACTTATTGAGAAAGATCTGGGCGTTCTTGCAGACCATAGACTGCAGAACAGCATGCAATGTCAGTTAGCTGCCTCTAAGGCAAGCAAGATATTGGCGTGTATTAAAAGAGGCATGGACTCGCGGGACAAGGATGTAATTCTACCGGATGTAATCCTTACATTGGTGCGACCTCACTTAGAATATGTTGTTCAGTTCTGGGCCCCAGTTTATAGAAAAGATGTAATGGAGCTAGAGAGAGTGCAAAGACGAGCAACCAAACTTATAAGGGGAATGGAGCATCTTAGTTATGAGGAGAGGTTAGTAGAATTGAACTAATTTAGTCTTGAGAAAAGACGGCTCCGGGGGGAATATATAAATATATAAATGGTCCCTACAAAAAGTATGGGGAAAAATTATTTCATGTAAAGCCCCCTCAAAAGACAAGGGGACATTCCCTTCGGCTAGAGAAAAAAGGATTCAATCTCCAGAGGAGAAAAGCGTTCTTCACTGTAAGAACTGTAAATCTATTGAATATCCTGCCGGAGGAGCTGGTCACAGCAGGAACAGTTGGGAGTTTCAATAAAGACTTAGATAACTACCTGAAACTAAAGAATATTAATGTGTACGTAGCCATGTAAAATTCTGGATCCTGTCTGGTGGCGACTCTGTGGTCAGAGATGGGGTCTCCCCTGGAGCAGATTGGTTCTTGCCTTGTGGTTTTCAGGGTTTTAACCAGTGGTGAGGCTGGGCTTATAGTCCTTGTCTCTCCCTTCACCCACATTTTACCCACCCTTGGTTGAACTAGATGGACACATGTCTTTTTTCAACCGTACTAACTATGTAACTATGCAACATTAGTGCTTAATTTAGATGAATTTAGATGAGGCAAAAATGCTAAAAAAAGCTATTCCGCTGTAGTAGTTAATTCGATTTTTTACAGCATGCATCGATCATTGTTATGTAAATTTATTGTAGAGGTTGTTGCAGGTGTGAGAATATCAGATAACATTTGATATTGGATCAGTAGTGCCTGATATCTAGCTCCAATATATGCCACTTCACAGCTATACATATAGTGTGTGATGTTTACTCACTGTTCGGCCGCAATCTTGGACCGGCCCGGGGTCACAGCTCCGGAATCGACATCTTTAGGTAAGACAGAATTGTATGAAATTTGGCATTTAAACGCCAAATTTCATGCGCATAATAGTAGTCTAGAATGCGCCTGATTTATGAACCCGATATACAGACACATTCTAGCGCTTGTACGACATTTCTGGCTCAGGTATACCACTTTGAAAGTGGTTTACCTGTTTCAACTGTAATGCGCCTAGAAATGCCATACTGAAGGTATAAATATGTAGCTTTGCACGGTTCTAGTGCGCCTCGCCTCTCGCACGCCCCCCAAAATCAGGCGCAATACAAAGTGCCACTTGTGCTCTGTAATGCGCCTGATTCTGTGAAGTGAACTAGATATCGGGCTGAAAAGACACCAGATATCTGGCACAGCCACATTCATACATGTCGCCCATAGAGTGCCTCTCTACTGGGGTCTGGACCTATGGCACTTTTTGCCAGACTCGTACTGACCATTTCAGCTTCCTTCAAACCTAAGGGTAAAAGCCTTCACCTTAGCTTAGCCTGTTGCTCCAACATCTGGTACCCAACCACACACCTTGAGCACCTGCAGTAAGGCTTTTAAGGCCTCTAAAGATCTGCCAAAAGTTGGTCTGGAATGTGGGAAACGCCTTCCACCCAACACTACAGCCATTCCAAGGAAGCCAGCCCATACGTAGCTGTATCACATCCATACTAATAGCTACTACATGTGTCAGTGTTACTGACCTTAAATGGCTGGCTTTCCCCATCGAGACCAGGCTCCTCGATGACACAAATGTTGCGGACCTCCTGCTGCAACCAATCCCATGACAGAAACCTGCAACGTAAAGATGCTCTATCACAATTGGCATCTGTCACCTATTGACTCAAATTGTATGAGAGTGTATGCCATGTGGTGTATGTTTTTTTCTGCATGTTTTTGCATAAAATAGTATAATCTATCATGCTATTCCATACAGCGAAAAACAAAACGTTATACCAATGTATGCCAGCCCAACAGTGGTCAACAGCACACGCTTTTGGCTTCTGGTGCATGGGGCACTATGGATACTTTTGATATTCTGGAGATTTTCTTGCCATATATAGAAAACATAGGGCTCTCATACAATGTGAGCTAAGACTGAGTTAGTGATATTTTTTGTAAAGTATATTTACTGTAATAATATTGGAATCTGTCCTTATGCACATTTTTAACATTACTTTTTATTTATTTTACCATTTTAATTTTATTATATGGGATTAAGTAAAATTTTTATTATATAGCATATTTTGATATGCCAATACATTAGCAGTTGTTGTATCATACATTTACCGTACATACTAAATATTCCATAACAATAACATATATGGACAGACACCACTGGGCTCCCTTAATAAGCTGTGGATTTAAAAACTTGTGGTGTGTAAAAATATAAGTGACATTACTTATTGGAAACTGTTTCAGTTTACATGGTGAGAAGTAGCCCTATTTAATGGGGCTGATCCACATCCAAATCCATGCTGGAATCAACCGCAAAGAATAAAAATGATGCGGATACGTAACAGATTTTTCCTACAGAAACATTAGTGAAAGGACCTACAAGATGGGTGGGAAGGGGGAGCCGAGAGTCACAGCAGGAAGAAAGGTCACAGTCCCGTCATCTATCCCCCTGGACACCTGTATAGTGAACCAGGGCCGTTCCTTGGGGCGGGTGAGTCGGGCGATCGCCTGGGGCAGCGAGGCTCCGCTCACCCGAGGGGGCACCGCAGCCGCCCGCCTAGCCGGCCCGGAGATTAGCCCCTGACTCTGCACGGCCGTTGTAAAACAGCCGCCCAGAGTCAGTCAGCAGCTGCACACACCCGCTGTGTAGCTGTTGGTACAGGGAGGAGGCAGGAGGGATCATTACCATCCTGCCTTCTCCCCTGTATGCTTCAGCGTCGCAGGGTGCGCTCAGCTTTCACCATGCCCCCCGCAACGCTGGATCTCCTTGGTCGGCAGCCTCTGTCGTCCCAGGAGATCCCTGGGAGCTGCGTGACGGCATAAGTGCCGTGATGACGTCATGCCGCTTACACTGATCAGCAGCACCCGGACCTGCCGCGCAGACCGTGGGACCGTGGCGAGGTGAGTATGTTTTTTTATTTGTTTTATTATCATTAGCTACAAGAATCATCTTTATGGATGCAGGGGGCTACTATCTGGCTACAGGGGGCTACTGCATGGCTACAGAGGGCTACTATATGGCAACAGGGGCTACTATCTGGCTATGGGGGGCTACTACATGACTACATGGGCTACTATCTGGCTATAGGGGCTACTACATGGCCACAGGGGGCTACTACATGGCTACAGGGGGCTACTACATGACTACAGGGGCTACTACATGACTACAGGGGCTACTATATGGCTACAGGGGCTACTACATGGCTACAGGGAGCTACTACCTGGCTACAGGGACTACTACATGACTACAGGGCCTACTATCTGGCTATAGGGGGTTACAACATGGCTGTAGGGGGCTACTACATGACTAAACAGGCTACTACATGGCTACAGGGGCTACTACCTGGCTATAGGGGGCTACTACATGATTACAGGGGCTACTATATGGCTATAGGGGGTTACTACATGGCCACAGGGGGCTGTTACATGGCTACAGGGGGCTAATACATGACTACAGGGGCTACTATATGGCTACAGGGAGCTACTACCTGGCTACAGGGACTACTACATGACTACAGGGCCTACTATCTGGCTATAGGGGGTTACAACATGGCTATAGGGGGCTACTACATGAATAAACAGGCTACTACATGGCTACAGGGGCTACTACCCGGCTATAGGGGGCTACTACATGACTACAGGGGCTACTATATGGCTATAGGGGGGTTACTACATGGCCACAGGGGGGTTACTACATGGCCACAGGGGGCTGCTAAATGACTACAGGGGCTACTACATGGCTACAGGGGGCTACTACCTGGCTACAGGGGCTACTACATGGCTACAGGGGGCTACTACATGACTACAGGGGCTACTACACTTCTATAGGGGGCTACTATCTGGCTATAGGGGGTTACTACATGGCTACAGGGGGCTACTACTGGGGTACAGGGGCTACTACCTGGGTACAGGTTCTACTACATGACTACAGGGGGCTACTATCTGGCTATAGGGGGTTACAACATGGCTATAGGGGGCTACTACATGACTAAACAGGCTACTACATGGCTACAGGGGATACTACCTGGCTATAGGGGGCTGCTACATGACTACAGGGGCTACTATATGGCTATAGGGGGTTACTACATGGCTACAGGGGGCTACTACTGGGCTACAGGGGGCTACTACATGACTACAGGGGCTACTATATGGCTACAGGGAGCTACTACCTGGCTACAGGGACTACTACATGACTACAGGGCCTACTATCTGGCTATAGGGGGTTACAACATGGCTATAGGGGGCTACTACATGACTAAACAGGCTACTACATGGCTACAGGGGCTACTACCTGGCTACAGGGGGCTACTACATGACTACAGGGGCTACTATATGGCTATAGGGGGTTACTACATTGCCACAGGGGGCTGCTAAATGGCTACAGGGGGCTACTACATGACTACAGGGGCTACTACATGGCTACAGGGGGCTACTACCTGGCTACAGGGGCTACTACATGGCTACAGGGGGCTACTACATGGCTACAGGGGCTACTACATTGCTAAAGGGGGCTACTATCTGACTATAGGGGGTTACTACATGGCTACAGGGGGCTACTACTGGGCTACAGGGGCTACTACCTGGCTATAGGGGGCTACTATCTGACTATAGGGGGTTACTACATGGCTACAGGGGGCTACTACTGGGCTACAGGGGCTACTACATGGCTACAGGGGGCTGCTACTTGGCTACAGGGGCTATTACCTGGCTATAGGGGGCTACTATCTGGCTATAGGGGGTTACTACATGGCTACAGGGGGCTACAACTGGGCTTCAGGGACTACTACATGGTTACAGGGGGCTGCTACTTGGCTACAGGGGGATACTGTCTGGCCACAGGGGGGCTACTACATGGCTACATGGGACATATTACCTGGCTACAGGGGCTACTACATGACTACAGGGGGCTACTACCTGGCTACAGGGGGCTACTATCTAGCTACAGGAGCTACTAAATGGTTACAGGGGGGGAAGTAATGGTATGGTGTATTATTCAGTCACTATGTGGTGGTGATATGTGGTCATGGTGTGGTGATATTATTCAGTCACTATGTGTTGGTGTATTGGGTCATTATATGCTGGTGATATATGATTTTAGTAGGACATTGGTACTATTAATCTGGGATTCTGGTGTTATGTACCAGTGTTATTTGGTAACTGTATGACTATTATTTAGTAGTTTTATACGTAGCACATTGTGTTAAAGCTTCTTGTATATTTGGTTGACAGTGATGCAATGTGTCGCATTATGTTACAGGGGAGTCAGTGGGGGGGGTGAAATTTCTTCACCTCGCCCTGAGTCAGTTAAGCCTTGGAACGGCCCTGTAGTGAACTCAAGGGGGATACAGGAACTTCTCTGGATGCTAGCTCCCCTCTTGCCAATCATGCAATACATGCACTCTCTGATACTCACATTTAGGTGGGAGATTTCTTCTACTGAAGAGTGAGATAAGCACTCATACATGTAATCACTGTGATGCAATTGTGGCAGATGCACAAGCTATACCATAAAAATGTCTGATAGGTTTGAGACTGCAGAGCAGGAGATGAGTTGGAAAGGAGGCAATGTATGTGTGTGTTGTTCTCTCTAGTTCTAGATGGATTTATTTGAAGGGATGTGGCTTCAAATGTGACACAACATGCTGATATATCAGTGTGAAGTAGGCCAACCAAAAGTTATACAGCCAAGAACAACTATGATAAATGTGGTGCTTCCACAGGGTCACATCTACATTGGAGATTCCATTTAGATCCTGCATTGTGAAGGTGACCCCAGATCTGTTTCACTATGGACACCAAAGGCGTCAGATGGACCCGATTGACCACAATGGTGACTGTCGGGTTTCTGTTGCAGTGTCCGTCGTTTTAACGGAATAATAACAGCATGCGGGGCTACTTTATCCATTATTTTATTACGGACTCTGCAAAAGTTTCCAAACAGAACCTCCAACGCCAATGCGACCATGGTCTTGAATTGAGTTTACACTAAGGGAGACATTTATGATCGGGTTCTTCCTCTTTTCTGGCATCAAATGCGCCAAAGTGAGCAGTCTACGATGTCTAAGGCGCCTAATGTATGTGTTACTATATTTACTATTTTGCCATAGGCAAACTTAAACTCTATCAGTTCTCAATCTATAAAGCACTAAAACGTAACTTTTATTATGTATAACACTTAACCTCTATACACACTATGTAAAAACCTGATTTCTAACCTCTCAATTTATCCCTTTCTAATTGTGAAGGAATAACTTTCTATTATCAAGTCTTGTATACTTAGAAGACATTGGCACATTCTGAAAGCAGATCCGGTACTCTCTGAGGTGATTCCAAAATATCATAGTGTCACATATAGAAGAGGAAAAAATGAATTTGTGCGTAGCCAGTTTGAGGGAGATAGCAAAAAAAAACCAAAAAACATGGTTACAGTCTTCGGTGGTAGGCTCATATCCTTGTGGCAACTGTTCATTTTGTCCATTTATATGGAAAACTAAGGAATTTGTTAATCCCATTGATAAGAGAAGATTTGAGCTAAGACAATTTATCAACTGTTAAACCAGAGAGGTGATTTATGGGGCTATGTGTACCTGCCCCAAGATCTATGTGGGATCTCAAAACGTCTGAGTACTATTAAAACTAGAGGTGACACCCCCCTAGCGAGACACATTTTGGAAGTACATAATGGTGAAATAGAGGTGCTAAAATTTTGGGGCATCCGTGTGAAAAAAGCTAGGGGAAAGAAAGAGCGATCTGGATGTAGTTTTGTTGCAGGAAGAGGCAAGATGGATATATAGACTCCATACATTGAACCCCAAAGGCCTAAATGAAGGCTTTTCATTTTCAGCATTTATTTGATCCTGCTGATTCCCTATATAATTTTTGAAGAAATATAATATATGTGATTAAGTACTGCCAGTGGTATAAGCATGGTTGAATATATGACTATAGGAGCACCAGAGTTCACATACGTTTTTTTTCCCCCTCTCTTCCCCTATCCCCCTCCTGCCTCCTCTGCCCCCACCTTGTCCCTCAGTTTCCCAGTGTCTTGCAATGATGATAAGTATTAATCACATGAGGCCACAGTTTCTATTTTAACAAATTGGGATATATTTTTATTTTGCATAAAGAATCATATAATATACACTTATGTTGCTATGACGAGACGCAGTTTGGGAGTAATTTACTATCTATTTATTGTAGTGAACCACAAGGGGCCGTGGTGGACGGCTGATATGTCTCACCGAGATGCCTGGTCTCGGTGTGGTAAAAAGCCATATAGTACTGGTGTCAGCAGCATTAGGCCACTGACATCGCCAGCAAATGATATCCCTGGATACCCTTCTCGTGGCTGGGTCGGGCCTGCCCTGTGGCTTGGCCCCTCCCTCTCAGAGGGTTTTGGTTCCCACATCTCTCCGGGCCTCCCAGTATGGGTATTTCAGGCTCACTAGCCCCCCCGAGGAGTTCTCCATGGCGTGGAATCTTTCCACCAGTTCCACCAGGTTGTCTGCTGTCTGGGGGTCCCCCTGCTCCACCCAGCACTGTATGGGGCGTGGGAGAGAGTGCATGAAACGGTCCATGACCACCTGCTTCACCATTTGCGCAAGGGAGCATACTTCCGGCTGCAACCATTTTTGGATCAGGTAATAGGTCAAACAGCTGAGATCTCAGGAGGTTTCCCCACACTGTACGCCCACTGATGTACCCTCTGGGCCCGGACCGCTAATGTACCGCCCAGGCGGGCCAGGATCTCAGCTTTTAACTTGGGGTATTCTTTAGCATCCTGCAAGGCAAGGTGAGAAAGGCCTCAATGTCGTCCTCCAAGGTCATCTTGAGGACCTCCAGTACGGTCCTCCTGGCCTTATGGCCGCCATCACGGGCTTGCGGAGCTGGCGTTTCCTGGGCTCGAACGGCCTTCATCAAAACGGACATCTGCTGCATTAATAGCTGATTTGTCTCTTGCTGAGCCTGCATGGCTTCATTGTGGATCCTCTGCTGCTGCGCTGTGGCCTGTTGCTGGGCCTGCATGGCTTCCCTGTGCGCTGCTTGCTGCTGCTCTGTGGCCTGTTGCTGGGCCTTCAGGGCTTCCATATGAGTTGTCTGCTGCTGAGCTGTGGGCTGTTGCTGCTGCAGATTTGCATGCACCAGGTGCTTGATGAGCTCCTCCATAGCAGTAGCTGTAGCTTGGCTCTGTGCTGCAGCTTTAACCCAGGACATAGGTTTATGCCCGCATCCTCCACCACTTGTAAGGATCAGCTCAATGGTAGTACAGGGAAAACACAGTCTGCGACTTCCGTCTATTCCTTTATAATGGCGTTTATTGAGCCAGAAGGATCATCACACAAAGGAAAAACAACGCCACTGGCCTTCAGCACAAAACAAACAGTACACTGTCCGTGTGTAAACTCACAGTCTTTGAGTTCTTTTCCTTTAGCAGGATCCAGTCCCAAGGTGATTTGCCTATAGCCTGCTGCAGAAACTCTGTCCAACTCTCACACAGTCAGAACTCCTTCTGAGCAACCACACCCCCTGCTCACCTGAGCTGCCAGACTTACATAGGTCTGAAACAAAACCAAGGCCGGGACCTGGACATGGGAGTAGCCAACCCACCCCACTCTTTTGGCTACTCCAGTAAAAAGCCTACCCGATTAACTGCATAGCAGTTATACTAAACGTATATGAAACATGTGTCAGTGGCCTAATGCCGCTGACACCAGTAATATATGGCTTTTTACCACACCGAGACCAGGCATCTCGGTGAGACATATCGGTCGTCCACCACGGCCCCTTGTGGTTTACTACATTATGTATACATTTATTGTTTTTACCCACTGCGCAGATTTTGTGCTAACTACAAATACAATATATGTAATTCAATGTATGCAAATACAATAGCTCATGAATGTACTAACATTTCTGCATATTCCCATTGTAACTTTATGAATGAGGTAACTAGCTGAGACCTGTTAGAAAGATTATTTAGTGGGGAAGGTGGGAGATCAATTTGCGGGAGGGGGGGCAGGCTAACTATACGGCCTGAAGCTTTATTAAAATGAATATGTATATTACATACAGAGAAGAGGTTTATGGGAAGAGAAAAAGATAGCAGTGTACAGTATAATGGAGCAAGTATTCCCAATGAATATGCATATTAGACATAGAGGAGAAAAGGTTTATGGGAAGGGACAAAGTTAATAGTGTGCTGTAAAATGTAATACCTATTCTGCTTAGTCCGTTCTAGGTGAGCCGCACACACGCAATAATATGAGAGAAGTTGGACGGAACTCCATCACAGTTAGGGCAGAAATGTCCATTGGTACAGTACGCGGGCGGCATGGTAAGATAGGGCGCAAGCCCGCTATGGAGATGGTGAATTTTCCTGAGGAATGTTGTTTATAAGAAAGCAGCAGTAGCAGCAGCAGCAGCACATAGTTGTAGGCATTTTTTTTCCCGGTATAATGATTTGGGTTTTAATTAAAAGAACCCTTAAAAACAAGCACAAGCTGCAATTACATTGGCCCTAAACAAAAAGTCCCCCTGGATTTGGTTACCCTTTTTATGCTACTCCGAAAAACCCCCTTAAACGCATACCGTTTTTCTTTATTAAAACTTGGCAGTCATCCCGTGACCCATTTTGTTTTTCGGAAACAGGTAGAGCCCCAACCCCCCCTTTGGGGCACATATGTTTCTTTAGGGAAGGGAGAGGAACTAAATTTTGTTTCAATTTTGGATTAACCCATGTGTTCCCTGCTCCCCCTTTGTCTTGAAGAGTATATTGAGGAAAAAAAGGGGAGGGGAATTTGGGAGGCTTAAAAGCCTGTTTATAAAAGTTTTATTGACAGAGGAAAGGTTTTATAAAAAAATGATGTGTTTGGAGAAGTTCCCTAAAACTATAACATGGGGAAAGGGTTAGGGGGGCAATTTAATAGGTTCAAATACCCCTCCTTTCTGCTGTTTTGGGGTGACCACGGATTATAGTAATTCACTCCATCACAGTTGGGCGTGTCCTTGGTGTCGCGGATGGTTGTTGGGGCGGAAGGATGTGGAATTTTATCCTGAGGGGTTTTTTTATAAAAAACACATACCACCCCAGCCCTGTTCATTAGCATGCAAGTTAAGAATTTCCCCAATTTAGATCAGGTCCTTCGCCTGTGGTGTGTCCCTAAATTTGGGGAGCTGCCCAATGCCGGCCTTATCTAGGCAGGTTGAAGCAGTTGCAGCAGCCCTTTAGGACCACAAAAGGTGTCCCCCTTTGGCAGCAACTCACGGCCAAAACCCCCCTGGTGTATCCCAGAATTTTTTGGGAAAGGAGAGTTTCTGTGGTCTGAAGGGGAGGGGGAAAATAGGGAGAGAAGAAGGGAAAAAAGAGAAAATTTAAAATCCTTTGCTGCCAGACACATTGAAGTAGGCTGAAAGCCTGTAATGAGACAACTCCTTTAAGTGTTATACATAATAAAAGTTACCTTTTAGTACTTTATAGATTGAGAACTGATAGAGTTTAAGTTTGCCTATGGCAAAATAGTAAATATAGTGATTAAAAGTCACTCTTTGTTCTCTTGCTAATTCCCATTTTTTTGGAGACTATTTAATGAATGTGTTAAGCGCATTGTTCATAAGACTCAACACTTTTCAATGCACCTAACATGAGGGGGCATTCTGGGGGCATGTCGCACTACACGTAATATTAGACACATGAATGTGGTTCGGCAAAACTAGGCGCATTACTGCTCGAAGAGGCAGACCTATTTCAATGTGACCTGCATGAGCCAGAGGAGTCGAAGTGGAGCTAGATTTGCTCTCAGGGCAGAAAAAAGTCCCTTTTTTCTCATCATACACTAGTGCAATAAAAAAAGTAATTTATGAAATTAACAAACTATAAACTATAAATGTAATTATTTAAATTGAATAAAAAATTGTATTATATTAAATTAATATAAAAATATATAATATCTTAAAACTATAAAAATATCTCCTATAAAATGCATTTAAATTTAATAGAATCTAAAACTAATTTTACATTAAATAACTCATTGATGTTGTTGTTCCAATTTTTAAATATTACATTTTTACTACATTAAATTTGAAACGTATTTTTGCTGCTCTCACCCTTTATTTTACATACAGCAAGAGCCAGCACAGCACAGGTATTGCTGGGACCTGTGGTCCTCCAAACTAGATCAGTACCATAGTTTCTATTCACTGACATGCTATTCTAATGACTTTTCTCTTATTTCCAGCCTATCTATAGTCTTTATACATGTTTGGTGAATTACCAATGCGCCTAAGTTTTGTAACGCGCCAAAAACGAGACGCGTCGAACTTTAGACACCATTTATGAATGCACAAAAACAACTTTCATACATTCAGGCGTATTATACACTGAAAACGAGACTCGACAATTCACTTTGAAGCACCTTCCTTCATACATGTCTCCCTAAGTATTGCACAGAAATAAAATTACACTAAGGTGCCTAGAAGAGTAAAGAAATGGCACTGGTGGGTTATACTTTCTTTTTTTTAAGGGTTCAGATTTTTAACATGACTTCAAAAGTATGAAAATTGCCCCAGCAGCCAGGAGATGGCAATTAGGCACTGCAAGTTCTCTCAAGCAAATGTTAACACATTGGGCCACATGTATGAACCTGTTTAGGTCTAAAACTCACTTTTTTGACCATATTTTACTATGGGCAAAAGAGTGACTTTTAGACCTAAACAGTTTCATACATGTGTCCCAATATGTTTAGATGCAAGCTGTGATTTTACAGGAAGGACATGGTCGTATTCATTTTACTAAACTTTTAGCAAAGGCCATATGTAGTTGGAGTGCAAATTCCGTTACAATTTACATAATCACACAGACTGATTTATGTTATACAGTAACTCTTCCTCTTATTTTTTCATTGCTTGCTTAAATAGTTTGCTCTTGAAAACACAATAATAATAAAAAAAAAACTGCGAAAAGAGCAAACGGTCATAGAAAGAGTACAGTTCTCCTTTTTGGCCACTAGAGGACAGTGAGCCAACACAATAAGTCACAATGGAGGGACTATGCAGCCCTTTGACATCTTACATAAAACTTCATTATTCACACAAATTCATCACAAAGGTACTTGCTGAATTACAAAAAAGCTACATTTTTTTAATTGGTCAAAGATTTTAAAATTCTTTATACTTTATATTACTTCTCCACAACTTAATACCTTTTCATTTTCTTTCCATGTAAAAAGGTCTGAAATTCTGTGCTTACAGGGGTGTTCCCATCTCGCATATTGATGGCATTTTGATATGATGTTCTAGCAGTGTATTATAGGTGTGCGTCCCACCTCTCAATCGAGCTTAAAGTGAGTCCCTGAAAGTCTGTGTTGAGAACGCAGAGGTGGTCGGCACTCTCCCATTTATTTCAATGGGGTTCTGAATTCAGCTGAGCATACAGTAATTAAAAAGTTGTTAGTTTTTAAAATGCATGTACTTTTTTTTTACCTGAATTTTCCCTGTGTTCCAAACTTAAAGGGCTGTTTCCACAACAGATATTAATGGCATATTGCTAGGGTATGCCATCAAAGTCTGAAAAGTACGGGTCCCACTGGGAACCCGAAAGTTTCAGCTCAGAATAGAGCTAGCCTAAAATATAATTCTTCTCACAAAATTAAGCACATTAGTCAACTAAGAAATAAAAAAGTGATGGCTGTACAATGGAGAAATGCAATGCTTTCTCTATGAAAAAAACTTTTGGGTAAAAGTAGTAAAATGTTGAAAAAATACACATGTCAATTATTACTTCAAATGTAAGGACCCATAGAAATACAATTAAAATTTTATTTATATCTTACAATGAACAATGCCCTTATAGGCTACACAAATGAAAAACTAAAAAAGTTCTGGCCCTTGGAATGTGGCAATGAAAAAAAAAACCCCAAAAAATGCACTAAATCTCTGTAAGGGTATGTTCACATGGCGTGTAGCGCCACTATAAGCCTGCTCTTTCAGAAGTATGCGCTGGCCAGAACATACTTCTACAGCACTCTGGCCCGGCCCCTATTCACCCTGCCTTTCCTCGGCACATCACTTCTTCCTCTGGGTGCACAGTACGCGACAGGGAATAAGTTATAAGGTCATAGCACTCAATGAGTGTTATGATTTTACCATTTTGCAGGGCATACTTTAGGCGTATTGCAACACAATTACGCCCTGAAGTACCTTGCAAATACGCTGTGTGAACATACCCTTTCTGTGTAATGACTTGCAGAGGTGAGTCCCATGGTTACAGATGTCTCTTGCAGTGATTAGATGTAAAGTGAGTATGTATGCAGAGTTTTACCAGCTTACCTGTCATGATAGTCAATGGATGGTGAGCATTGGAGTGTCAGGGGTGGCTGTCATAGGTTACATGAACTGACTAAGAAAGTTAACAGTTACCCGTTCTGGTTTTTGAGTGTAAAATTGGTTTCAACCAACAAGCCGCACCAGAGGTGTTAGTCCTTAGATACTGCTGACCGTTGCTGCTCAAATATGTCCCTCCGCTTCGACTGAACTTGTGAAAAAAATTGGGTTCAGGACGATCCAAAGCCCCGTTTTTGTAATTCTCAGCTTAACACTAATCCTACCTGATGATAACTGTAACCCTAACCCTAAATTGGGGTTAGTGTTTTTCTATTAGGTTCCAATGATTTAACTTACCCTTCTCTAGTGCCTCTGGTCCCATAGCAATAACACTTTCATCTGAAGTTACTTCCAATTTAATGTCACATAGGTAACCCTAGTGTGGCAGTGGGCTGTAAGTGACGTCACAGCAAAGCAACAGGAAATAGGTAAGTTAACTCATTCAAAAACTATTTAAAAAACCCCTAACCTCAATTTAACGCTGTAGTCTATTTTTTGCCAAGTATCAGCAAAAATCGATATGGGTCAACCAAATCCAAGCACTCTTATTCAGGTTGAATTTGACTTTTTCCCAAATCTGTAGTGCAACATCACTTCTCACTATTGCAGTCAGTGCCGTGTAACTATCCTACCTTCCTGACAAGGCATGACCCCCAGGGCAACGCTGAGTCTGCGCGTCCTGCCCTCCACCAAACTTCCTTCCTTTGTTCCTAATCCCCACCTCCCTACTGTGGCCTCCCAGTAATGACACGACACACCTGTTTGGATTGAATTGGCCACAGCAGCCGTTTTTATTAACAAAATACACATAAATATAAAACAACCAGTATAAATATAATCTGTAAAGCGGTATATAAATATATATATGTAAATATATACATCCATGTATAAATAATCCGACTCTACCCGTGCCTCTCAATATACATACAGTATATATATCTATATACAACCACATAAATAACCCAAACAACTCTTTCAATCAACCAGTACCAAATATGGGGCCGAGGTCCATGGAGCCCCAAAACCGACCCGGCGACCAAATCCCCGAAGGGACAAACCACCATTTGCCCCCAGCCGTACTCCACTGGCTTGGAGGCCCAAAAGCCATACTCTATGGCTCCTCCATTTTGCTCCCCAGGGATAACACCCCGAAAGAGCCCACCTTCGCCGGGCCGTCCAAGTTACCCAAACTCTGAGGGAATCCTACCCCGAAGGACTCCCTCACCAATTTTCTCCACCACTCCAAGAACCTCGACCGCCCATGGCCACCATGACATAACTAGTCCCCAGCACCCAACTTTGCCGAGAACCACACCCCACGAACCACACCCCCTATGCACCAAACCCTACTTTAGGGCGGGCGGGTGGGACTGCCTCACATGTGCTGCGCCAACTGCTTTCCCGGGCAGAGAGGCGGCCTTAAATACCACCCTTCCCTGCGCCCGAACTCCTCCCCCGACTGCCGCGTCACCGCGACACGCTCCTGCCGCGCCCAGCGTGCCGGGTCATGCCGCGCCTCCCCTCATGGAGGCGGGGCCCCGGTCTGGCGCGCGGTCTTGAATTAGAACCCATGGAACAGAGGAAGCCTCTAAAGAGGTGGAGGAGCAAGCGGCTCTGTGACACTTCCTTGAACAAGTGGAAGGTAGGTGCTCGATATACTGCTTCTGAAATTGGAGACTGATGTACTGACCCATGTACCCTGCCACCTTCAGAAGCTGTAAGGATAACGCTATGTGGCCTTATTGAGAGACTAAAACTATCTTGCTGCTGCCCTCATAGTGAGGCTGCTGTCACAGTAACCACCAAACACTGTGCTATAAAAGATTTTGTAATCACCAAGTACCAACTTGTAAGTAACCACCTAGTCAATACCCATTGTGCCTGTAGCCATTAAGCATTTCGCCTTCTGTTGAAGTAAAGTTCTATCCAGTTAATGCTGCATGTTGGTCTGTTCACTGTGCCATTCTTGAAAAGGGCCCTTTAATTAGAGGGTCAGTTCTGTATCTGTTTTTTGACCAAACACATATAACGCCAAAACTTTGTTGGTGGCAAGCACACTGAATATAGGGCAACATGTATGTACAGGGCTGTGCCAGTAGTCTGGCGTCCTTTCAAGCCAAAAACTGGCACAGCCCTGTGCACTCGATATATGAGCAGACGCACTCCAAAATTAGGCGCATTAAAAATCGCCGTGGCACTCTGTAATGCATCTAAGATGTGGGGGCGTTCTGGAGGCGTGCCGCACTACAACAATAGTATTCTATACATTTATTTATGACTTTAGTACGGCAAATCCAGGCACATTACTGCTGGAACAGGTAGAGCACTTTAAAAGGGGTTTACCTGAGCCTGAATTGTTGCTTTGTAACTAGAAAGCACTAAATCTGTGACCCGCAGTAGAACAGGATCATAGATTCAGGCACATTCTACGCCACTAATGCGCGCAATAAAATTGGTGCCTGTGTGCCAAAAATCATACATGTAACCCATAATCTTTGTGACTTTACAGGGTATTTGGATTACATATGTTTGACTGCCATAAGGATATATTGTACTGACTTAACATTTAGCTTGAAAAGGTAGTGTTACGGTCTGGAGGTGGATCCACTGGACCACCGCAGGCGATGGCGTAAGCCCACACCAGGGAGTGGAATCTAAGTGGGACCCGGTATTCACCAGAGCCTGCCGCAAAGCGGGATGGACTTGCTGCGGCGGATTTCCACCAGGTCACTACCACTGGCGGGGCTTGCCGGGCGGTGGCGGCCAAGAGTGCGAGGTACAGAAAACGGCAGGCGGGCTCGTGGTCGTAGACAGGCAGGAGTCAGGACAGGCGGCTCTGGTTCGTAACGATAGACAAGCGGGAGGTCAGGGCGGGCGGCAAGGTTCGTAGACGGTAAACGTAAGCAGAGAGTCGGTACAAACGGCAAGGCAAGAAAAGGAACACTCTGGAACACTTTCATCATGGAATATACACCAAGGATCCGGCGAGGGCCGCCAGGAAGAGCCGGACCTTAAATAGGAGCAGTGCCCGGCAATGACCAATAACGGGCTTGCCCTTTTTAAATTCCCAAACTGCCGGCGTGCGCCCGCCCCTAGGGGCGAGCCACCCGCCAGGAGCCGGACACCAGACCTGAGCAGGAGCGCGGGCCTGGTAAGTGAGCGCCGGAGGGGGCAGATTCACGAGCGGACCCCGAACCCGACGTGCGGGACGGCGCTCCGCTGGGAGCAGGGGCACGGGCGCGCCTGCGATCTGGGACAGCGGTCGCAGGGGCGTCCGTGACAGGTAGGTGGACTTTCATTTATAAGACACCCTATAAAGATTGGAAAATTATATTTTAAAATACCCCTATGTAATACCCTGTCAGTATATCCCAGTGACTACAAGTTGTCTATGTATACCCCCCTCACCACAGATCAATTATGTACATTCCACTGTTCACATGTTGGTTTATTCAAGCCTCATTAATTCTGGTCACAAACCACTAGGTTTCCTTCATAAAGGGTAGCAGGTTATCTCCAAAACAACGACTTTTGACATCGAGCCTGGAGTCTATCTACTTCAAAACCCTCATCTGTTCATTCAACCCTATCATCCCTCCAAACCACATCAGCCACTTATACAATAAGGTATTTCTCGTCCTTCCCCTTATCACTTATACAGCCAGTCAGGGTCAACAAATTACCCAAATGAACTGATGGGCAGCTTTTAAAAATCTACCTGATTGATCAAAACAATTAAAAAAAATTTTTTAAAAAACAGAAGAAAAATCTTTCCCCCAAGCAGGGGTTTTAAAACCATAAACCTTTTTGAGCATGCCCAAATTTTTCCTTTCCCTTGCCCAGGAAACAGAAGACAATCTACATTTAAGTTTTTTCCCCTTTAAGCCTTTTCCCCACCCTTTTTATTTTTTTTTTTTAAAACGAATTGCATGTATTTTTGGGTCATTTTATTTTACTTAATTTTGTAAGCACTTTAATAAAAACTTTTAAAAAGTCTGGTCCTTGGGATGTTCAAGAAATTTCCCAAAACCTTTATAATAGGTTTTAAAAAAAAAAAAAAAACCCCGTGACCGCTGGAGACATGTGTTAAATGTTTAACTGACGCGGAAGCAAGTGGTTTTGATTTTGAGTGTTTTTAAAAAAAACCCCGGGTTTGTGCCGGTGTTCGTTTTTGTGGTATCGAGTCCCTTTCCCCCCGATTGATTATTTTATTTCCCTGTGGGAAAGGAATGGCAAACATATACAGTATTTTTATGGGGTCCCGGGCTGTATTTTTGGTGTGATTTATGGGTCAAAATTTTTTCCCCCACCTGAGTGAAAAATGAAATTTCAAAATAAGGGTTGAGTGGGGAAAAAAAATTTAACCCCCCTTTTACATGGGGCCTTTCACGTCACGGGGGGTAAATAGTGGAAAAACACCCTTACCTAATTACTAAAAAATTTATAAACAAGAACGGGGGCAAAATAAAAGGGGGTAATACCCCAAGCAATACTTAGGGTTTGTAGTCTATAATGATAGAGGTACAAAGATGTGGGACAGCTGTAAAACACAAAAAAAATAGGAAAATTTTTTAATTTTCAAAATTAAACTTTTTTAAAATACAAGGGGCCAAAAAATTTTTTAAAGCAGGGGGTTTTTGCCACAATTCCCGGCCAATTTTTCCAAAAACCCCCCCCCTTTTTTTCTTTTTTTTTTTTGCCCCCACATTTAAAATATGTGTTTTAGGGGGAGTTTTTAGGTGCCCTTTTTCTGCGCCTCATCCGACAAAGGGGGCATGGATTTTGTTGGGTTTGTAGAAGGGGCCGGTTTCACCCTATTTGGGGGGGTTGGGTTTAAATGCACCAAAGATGGGGCCCCCCAATTTTGTCGCAGGGTTTTTGCCGGGGGAAAAGTAATTTCCCAAATTAAAATTTTTGGGACAACTTTGACCCAGACAATCTAAACCCCGGGACCAATTTAAACAACACTATAAATTGGGGGGCATTGAAAACTGTCTAGTTTTTAACTTTTTAAAATTTTCCCAAAAGTTTAAAACCAAAATAATTTATAAATCTGCCCCATTTTGGGTTTAATGAAAAATTCTGCAGGTTTTAAAAAAGGCTACTGATTTTGGCCCTAGTTTTAGTAACTTAAAGGGGCATTTCCCCGTTCCAAATTTTTATTAGCTTTAAACAAGTAGGCAAAGGGAACAGATTATTACCAAAAACAAAATTTCTTTTTTTTCCCGATTTAAAATTTTTTTTTCAAAATTTTGGGAACCCGATTTTATTTCCTTCTTTTTTAAAATTTAAACTTTCGTAGTTACCCCGCCCCCGTCTCTGATCCTTAGCTTTAAAATAAGTTTTTAAAGATGACGGGGGGGTCCCCTTTGGCAGATTCATTCGGGGGAAAAAAACGACCCCAAGGAAAACCGCCTGTGCCCCGATTTTCCGGGGGCTCCCCGGGGCCCCTGTGGGGGGGCCGGAGCACTTTCCCTTTGGGGGCGGGCGGGGGCCCGGGCCAAGGGCTCTGACTTTCGCGGGGGGGTTTTTTAACCCTTTCCCCGCGGGCCCGCAGTCAAGCGAGGGGACAGGACGGATCTTCCCGTCCTGTCTTTCCCCCCTTATTTCGGCGCTCAACGACGCCGTACATACCGGGGCATCGCAGGGGGCGTGACGCATCGTTTTTCAAACCCCCCCTGCGTCGTGGATCTGCTAAAGCTGACAGCTCGGGCCGGGCCAAGGAGGTCCCGGGCCCCAAAAGTTCTCAACTCCAGGACCGGCTGGGGTGAGTAGTTTTTTTTTTTTTTTTTTTTTTTAATTATGTAAGGGGGCAGTAACTTGGTTAAGAGGCTTTGCTGGCTACAGGGGGATCGGCTACAGGAGGATCGCTGTACGGGAGCATCTGGCTACGGGGTGTATCTATTACGGGGGGGGATCTCTGGGGCCCCCTTTAAAAAGGGGGCTCTGGCTACGGGTGTTCTACTGGCTACAGGGGGCATCTGGCACGGGGGTATCTGCTGGCTACAGGGGGTTCTGCTGGCTAAAAGGGGGCTTGGTACAGGGGGTATCTCGGGGCCACAGGGGGCATCTACGGCTAAGGGGGCTCTGGCTACGGGGGGTATTGCTGCTACGGGGGCACGGGCACAGGGGGGTATCTGCGGGGTACAGGGGGCTCTGCACGGGGTGTATAAAACTGGTACAGGGGGCATCTGGCTACAGGGGGTATCTGCGGCACAGGGGGATCTATTTGCTACGGGGGGCATCGGGTACGGGGGCATCTCTGACTACAGGGGAAATTTGCGACACAGGGGGGCATCGCGACTACAGGGGCATCGTGGCTACAGGGGGCATCTGCTGATACAGGGGGCATTGCGTCTAAAAGGGGGCACTACTGCTACAAGGGGGGGCATCTGCGGCTACGGGGGCATTTTGATACAGGGGGTTTTTGCTGACTACAGGGGACATCTGCGACTACAGGGGGGCACTTCGTACAAGGGGGCATCTGTTTGGTACGGGGGGGCATCTGGTCAGGGCGCATTCGGGCACAGGGGGGAACGGGCCTACGGGGTGAAATCAAACTGGCTAAAAGGGGGGCATCGTCGGGGGGTACCCTGCTGGCTACAGGGATCACTGTCTACAGGGGCACTGGCTACAGGGGGTTTTTCCGCTGACTACAGGGGGCTTTTGCTGACACGGGGGGGCATCTGCGACACGGGGGGCATCGCTACTCAAGGGGCACTGCTGGTACAGGGGGCTCTGGCTACAGGGTGTACTACGGTACAGGGGCATCTGGCACAGGGGTTTTTTGCTGACACAGGGGGGCATCGCTGACTACGGGGGGCATCTGCTGACTACAGGGGGCATCTGCGTCTACAAGGGGCATCACTTGTTACAAGGGGGGCATCTCTGACTACGGGGGGCTTTGCTGATATGGGGGACACGCGACTACGGGGGCTTTGCGGGCTACAGGAGGCATTTTCTACGGGGCGCATCTGCGGCTACGGGGGGCATCGGGTACAGGGGGCTCTGCTGGCACGGGGCATCGGCAAAGGGGGGGTATCTGCTGGCAAAGGGGGGCATCTGGCTACGGGGTGTATCTACTGGCTACGGGGGGCACGCTACAGGGGGTATCTAGGGCTACAGGGTTCAACTGGCACGGGGGGCATCTCGACTACGGGGGGCATTTGCTGACTACGGGGGGCATCTGCTGATCAGGGGGGGCTCTGCTTACTACAGGGGGCATCTGCTGGCTACAGGGTGCATTTTGGATACAGGGGGGCATCGCTGCACAAGGGGCATCTAGGGGCTAAAGGGGGGACTGCTGACTACAGGGGGCATTTGGTGCTACGGGGGGGCTTTTCTGACAAAGGGGGGACTCGCTGAACGGGTGGCGTCTCTGACTACGGGGGGCATTTGCGGGACAGTGGGCACTGCTACGGGGGGGGCATCGCTGATACGGGGCATCTGCTGATACAGGGGGATCTTCTGACTACGGGGGGCATTTCTGCGGGGCTACGGGGGGGGCATCTGGCTACAGAGGGGCAACTGCTGACTACGGGGGGGGCATCTGCTGACTACAGGGGCTCTGGGCTAAGGGGGGCATCTTGGGGCTACAAGGGGCACTACGGCTAAAAGGGGGGCCTCTACTGGCTACAGGGGCATCCCCGGGCTACAGGGGGCATCTCTACGGGGGGGGCACGCTGGCTACGGGGGGGCACTACTGGCTACAGGGGGATCTGGCTACAGGGCGCACTGCTGGCTACGGGGGGGCTCTGGTTTACGGGGGGCACTGCTGGCTACAGGGGGCATCGGGCTACAGGGGGTATCTGCGGGTTTACAGGGTGTATCAAATGGCACAGGGGCATCGGCTACGGGGGGCATCTAGGCTCGGGGGGGCATCGGGGGTACAGGGGGCATCTACTGGCACGGGGGGGGGGCATCTGGCTACAGGGGTTATCTGCTGACTACAGGGCGCATTTGCTGACGACAGGGGGGCATCTGCTGACTACAGGGGGGCATCTGCTTAAAACAGGGGGCATCATCTGGCTACAGGGGGCATCTGCTGACTACAGGGGGGCATCTGCTGGCTACAAGGGCATCTACTGGCTATAAGGGGGCATCTGCTGACTACAGGGGGCATTTGCTGACTACAGGGGGCATTTTCTGACTACAGGGGGACATCTGCTGACTACAGGGGGGCATCTGCTGACTACAGGGGGCATCTGCTGGCTACAGGGGGCATCTGGCTACAGGGCGCATCTCGGCACAGGGGGATCGGGCTACAGGGGCATCGCTGACAGGGGGGGCATTTGCTGCTACAGGGGGCATCTGCTGACTACAGGGGCATCTGCTGACACGGGGGGCATTTGCTGGCTCAGGGGCTTGCTCTACAGGGGGGCATCTCTGGAAAAAGGGGCATCTGGGTGACTACGGGGGGGCATCTTCTGACTACGGGGGGCATCTGCGGTTACGGGGGGGCATCTGGCTACAGAGGGGCACTGCGCTCAGGGGGGATCTCTGACACAGGGGCTCTGCTGGCTACAGGGGCATTTTCTGGCACAAGGGGCATCTATGGCTAAAGGGGGCATCACGCTACGGGGGGGATCTGCTGGCTACAGGGGCATCTGCGGGCTACAAGGGGTTTTCTGCTGGCTACAGGGGGCATCTGGCAAAGGGGGGATCTGCTGGCTAAAAGGGGAGCCCTACTGGCTACGGGGGGATCTCTGGTACGGGGGGCATCTACTGGCTAAAGGGGGATCTACTGGCTACAGGGGGGCATCGCTGGCTGAAAGGGGGGCTCACTGGTACGGGGGGGATCTACTGGCTACAGGGGGGCATCACGGCTACAAAGGGGGCATCTGCTGGCACAGGGGATCTCTGGCTACAATGGGGGCATCTGCTGGCTGCAAGGGGGGGCACCCATGGCTCAGGGGCATAGTATGTGGCAGGGGGGGCAATAAACGGGTTCAGGGGGATATCACGGGGCTACAGGGGTCATATCGGCTAAAAGGGGGGCTAGTTGTGGCTATTGGGGCATATTACGGGCTAAGGGGGCATATATGGGGATGGGGGAATTTAAAACTGGCTACGGGGGCATAGTTGTGGCTAGGGGGGCATATACTGTTACAGGGGGCATATCACTGGAAACAGGGGGGCATATCACGGCCAAGTTGCATATCATTTTTAAAAGGGCATCACTTGCTAAAGGGGGTAAATTTCACTGGTAGAGGAGCTAATAACCTGGCTAGGGGGGCAAAAATAACCGGGCGGGGGGGGCCCAACTACCGGGCAACTTGGGCCCCCCCAATTTGGCTACGGGGGGCCAAATTTTACCTAGGGGGGCCTATAAACTGCATAAAGGGATCTTATTTCTACTTTATTTCATTCTAACCTATATAATACCTTTCTTTTTAATAGGGACGAATCCCTACCTTTTGGGGGGGACCTATAAAATTTTTACCACCTAACTGAGGACGCCTCCCTATTTGGGGGGCCACATACGTCTCAGAAATCTCACAAGGGGGGCCCCATAGCCTTTGGGCACAAGGGGTAATTTTTACCATTTGGGCACTAAGAGGGGGATTTTGTATAAGATAGGAAATTGTGGGAAAAAAGGAAAAAACAGGATTAAAGATGTTTTTTTTTGTACATTCTACAGTGAAGAGTTGTGGACGGTAGAAAGGTCATAGCGCTGGACAGTGGAAAAGAAGAAAAAGGGAAAATAAAACAACTCTTCAGAAGTCTCCTGTGAGTCACAAAAGTAACGCAGGTAATCATTATATTTCCCTGAGTATCAACAATAATCTACCATTATATGGCACCGTATGGGGTGGTATATGTACACTGTAGTAAACATTGGGGGGGTGTTTGTCAGGGTCTGGCGAATTTTTTGAACCTTAAGTGTAATATTTTTGGGGTTTTGGGTTTTTTGTGGGAGTTTTTTTAGAAACAGTGAGTTGTCGGTATATTTGCCCCCAGTATCGTGGTTTATTTGTTGACTTATTTGAAGTATTACACTGTAAATTTTGTGGGGAAAGGGGTTTTAAAAATTCTAATTTGTCGGGGCGTTTTTCATTTGTGCAGGGGGACTGCTGGGGGATGGACGGGATTAGTGGAATTTTCAGAAAATTAGTGACAGGACAAAGGTTTTCTCTTAAAAATACTCCGCATTTGAAAAATGTGGGAAAAAAAATGCCGTGGGAACCCAGCCCACCAGAAAAACAAAAGGGGCCCCCGACCCCGGGGGATTTTTTTTGGACCCTAGCAACGCCCTGACTGATGATGTCACTCTCTGCTATTTGTTATCTGCAAGATGGAGCTTGTGTAAATTACTTACTGATAAGCTTTGACCCTTTAGAGCTCTCTAGCCTTATGCACTACAGTTTACAAACCTCCAACACTCATATCACTGTAACAGGCTCAGCTAGGAATAGCAGAGTTGATATGAAAATCACTGCTATAGACCCACCCACAGCCTGACCAGTAAGTGTGAGTTTGAAGCTGACAGGGACTCCCCTTAAAAGGGAGGAAACTGTGGAAACTTTCTTCTGTTTACTGTCTAACTCATTGACTAAATATTTGAGTGCCACCAGTGAAATCCCAGCACAAAAGCTCAGTAATGTATTCAACAGCCAGTAAGGAAACTGGGGCCGAGGAAAAACCATATAAACTATTCTGGTTATAAAAGTGTGAATCATTTAGAGGTCATGGTTATCATCCAGATGTTCTTCATTTCCTGGACTGGATGTTTCATACTGTCCACACACCTGCTCTTGGGTCTACTTGTGATAGAATCTCTTTTTTTTTAACTACTCCCACTTCTATTTCAACTTTATATCATATGACATGTTTTATTCAAAATTTTGACAAAGCTAAAGATAAAGTGAAACCTACAGATGAAATAATTTGCTGCGTATTGTTATGCATTTGCCTTCCACATCACAGTATAAGTTTTCCTCTTAGATGGTGCTGTAAGTTGTTTTTTTTCTATACTTCTGCCTTCAAAACAGCATCAGTTCTTCTATGTACATAGTCAGGGCCAAGATGACTGATAGATAAAGGTAGTCGGTTGTCCAGGGCACCTACCTCTTGTCACAAAAGGGTCGAAAGGATCTATGGAGCTGAGCCTGCTCCATACATGGTAAGTTCTAGCAGTGATTGTTACTAGAGATAACAGGACTGGAGATCAAGCAGATTCCAGTTGTTTAACTACTTAGATGCTGCAGTTAATGCTACCGCGGCATCTAGGCAGTTACAGAGGAGGGGATGCCCATTTTCATCTTCCAATAAGCTCCCGTGTGGTTTTAATCAGCATTTATGAAGGCTCCAAGGCTTTCCATCTAACTGTCCATATTACTGTCCATATTACACCCGGTAATTGCATGCTAATTTGCAATACTGTTATCTGATGCTATTCTAGGGGGGGGCGAAAAGTAAGAACCTAGTGAACCTAGTGAACGACCTGCAGAGAGCTGTGACCAATGTAACAAAGGCTTCCATCAGTAACACTACGCCGCCAGAGACTCAGATCCTGCAGTGCCAGACGTGTCCCCCTGCTTAAGCCAGTACATGTCCGGGCCTGTCTGAAGTTTGCTAGAGAGCATTTGGATGATCCAGAAGAGTATTGGGAGAATATCATATGGTCAGATGAAACCAAAGTAAAACTGGTAGAAACACAACTCATTGGGCGACATGTATGAATCTCACCACGTCAGAGCGCATGTTTCCCCCAGTTTTCCGGCGAAATTTGCACCTGATGTATGTCGGTGCCGAGGTGCGCTCATACATACCATGTAAAGTCCGCCGCGCCTCGTCAGTGTGTGGGGGGCAGTGCGGGACTTAGGCGCAGTGCGGGACTGCGCCTAAGATTCGCCGCCCGACTTAGTGCGATCATACATGCCGTGTAAAGTCCGCTGTGCCTCGCCAGTGTGTGAGGCACAGTGCTGGGACTTAGGCTTAGTGCGGGTCTGAGCCTAATATTCGCCGTCCGAGGTAGTGCGATCATACATGCGGGGAAAAGTTCACCGAGCCTCGCCAGTGTGTGGGACACAGTGCGGGACTTAGGCGCAGTGCAGGACTGCGCCTAACATGTATTCCGATTCGAGACAGCCTGGAAAACAGCGAGAAATCATTAAACATGTCCGTGCGGCATGGAGTATGAATCAAAAAATCGCCTTTATAAAGGCGTAAAACATTCTCTGAAAAAGAGCTCAAACCTACTAACAAAAATATATAAATAAAACCACTTTCCAAAAATCTAGAACGCCGCTACATCGGGAATTTGGATATTGAAAATTGCCGGGAAATACAGTAATTCAAATTCTGTAAGCTCTTCTCATTGGTCGGCAGAAACCAGCCAATCAGAATAGGTGCGACAGTGAACCATTATAGCCTATGGAGAAGTATTGACCAATCAAAATCAAAGGCGGGACAGTTCAAAATACAGTAAAAATGCAGAAAAGAGCTGATTGGTTGAACTAGCAGGGGCTTGGCAATCCCGGCCAATCAGAGCGCGAGCTACTTTCTCCCATTGTAGTCTATGGAGAGATGGGGGCACTGAAATCTCAGCGCCGTGAGGCATGGAGTATTAGTAAATAAATAGTTTTTTTTAAGTTTAAAACCTTCTCTGAAAAAGAGCTTCAACCTTCTATAAACAAACATAAATAAAATCCCTAACAAGGCGTTTGTCGCCGAGACCGGCGCTACATCGGGAATTGGGATATTGGAAATTGCTGGGAAATACAGTAATTCAAATTCTGTAAGCTATTCTCATTGGTCGGCAGAAACCAGCCCATCAGAATAGGAGCGACAGGGACCCATTATAACCTATGGAGAATTATTGACCAATCAAAATCAAAGGCGAGACAGTTCAAAATACAGTAAAAATGCAGAAAAGAGCTGATTGGTTGAGCTAGCGGGGGCTTGGCTATCCCGGCCAATCAGAGCGCGAGCTACTTGTCCCATTACAGTCTATGGAGAGATCGGGTGTCATGGGGGTTGAACTGTCAGGCCTTTGAATTTGATTGGTCAATACTTCTCCATAGGTTATAATGGGTCCCTGTCGCTCCTATTCTGATTGGCGAGGATTGCCAAGCCCCCGCTAGCGCAACCAATCAGCTCTTTTCTGCCTTTTTAGTGTATTTTGAACTGTCCCGCCTTTGAATTTGATTGGTCAATACGTCTCCATAGGTTTTAATGGGTCACTGTCGCTCCTATTCTGATTGGCTGGTTTCTGCCGACCAATGAGAAGCGCTTACAGAATTTGAATTACTGTATTTCCCGGCAATTTCCAATATCCAAATTCCTGATGTTGCACCGGTCTAGATGTTTGGAAAGTGATTTTTTATTTTTTTTGGAAGGTTTTAGCTCTTTTTTTGATAATGTTTTACACTTAATAAAAGCGATTTTTTTGGAATCATACTCCATGCCACACGCCGCTGAGAGCCGAGATTTCTGTTGTGATCTTCTATATGTTTTCTCGCTTCACTTCGCCTCCGCCGGATCATTTAGACCAGAATCAACCAGGTCTGCCTGTCGAAGCTGGCGAGCGTTGCAATGCGCCGCACTTTGCCGAGCCGCGATCGTACATGCCTCGGAGTATTCGAGCCCGCCGCGTCCCGCCCCAGAATGCCCACACCGCGCCCATTGCACGCCCCTTCATGTGAAGCGCAGCTTAAAGTGGCGAATGCTGCGCCTAACATCGCATCCCTGCGTCCGACAGCGGATTCGGGCCGGTGAGGCGCAGGATACGCCAGAAAACAGGCGTAAATCCCGTTCATGCATGTCGCCCATTGTGTTTGGAGGAGAGAGAATGCCGAGTTGCATCCAAAGAACACCATACCTACTGTGAAGCATAGGGGTGACAGCATCATACTTTGGGGCTGTTTCTCTGCAAAGGGACCAGAACGACTGATTCGTGTACATGAAAGAATGAATGGGGCCATGTATCGTGAGATTTTGAGTGCAAATCTCCTTCCATCGGCAAGTGCATTGAAGATGAAACGTGACTGCAACATTCAGCATGACAATGATCCTAAGCACACCGCCAGGGTAATTAACGAGTGGTTTCGTAAGAAGCATTTCAAGGTCCTGGAGTGGCCTAGCCAGTCTCCAGATCTCAACCCCATAGAAAACCTTTGGAGGGAGTTCAAAGTCCGTGTTGCCCAGCGACAGCCCCAAAACATCACTGCTCTAGAGGAGATCTGAATGAAGAATACCAGCAACAGTGTGTGCCAGCCTTGTGAAGACTTACATAAAACGTTTGACCTCTGTCATTGCCAACAAAGGACATATAAAAAAGTATTGAGATGAACTTTTGTTATTGACCTTATACTTATTTTCCACCATAATTTGCCACTAAATTCTAAATCAGAAAATGTGATTTTCGGGATTTGTTTTCTCATTTTGTCTCTCATAGTTAAGGTCGACCTATGATGTCAATTACAGGCCTCTCATATTTTTAAGTAGGAGAACTTGCACAATTGGTGGTTCATGAAATACTTTTTTTCTTCCCTGTATATTCTCCACTCTTCTCGTGATATAAGTTTGAAGAGTTCATGGAGTTCTCTTTCTTCTAAATGAAACTTACTTTGCAGAATACACTTATGACGTATGTCACAGTCTGCAACTTTCCTTCTTTTCTCAGAAATTACTGCAAGCTTCCTGTTTCTGTACCAACAGTAGCACTGTAAATAATTTTCATCTGGCGTGAAAAGTGTATGTGCTTCTTTATGTATGAGAGTCAAATATTGTGAAACTATTTGTGTGAGCTGTCATACTGGGGTAATTTTGTCCCACCAGAGGAAATAATCATTAGGACCTAGATAACATGCATGTCTACTTTTAACTGGATTGTAAACTGTGGCTTTATCTCCATATAGCTTTAAATGGGATTGTCTTCTGATGGACCTTGGAGATCCTTGGATGTTTTAGAGTCTGAGTCACTGGAGCAACAAATGTTCTCTAGAAGGCTGCTCTGACTCCAAGTGTATGTCACATGAAGGGAAGGCACGAACAGCATAAGACTAGCTAACACATGTAGAATGTCTTTTAAGATCATAAGGAAGCACTTAAAGGAATTCATATGTGGTGATCCAAAGGTAAAAGTTTAACTTTAAAGTCCACCTTTGTAACACTTTAGCTTATTGACTTGCATATAAGGCTATGTTCACACGGATTATCCCCGACGTAATTGCCGGATCGGATTTCGCCCGCAATTATGCTGTGTGCCATGCAGCGGGGGCGTGGCGGGAGAGGGAGGGGGGCGGCAGCTTGCTGGCCCCATAGACATTCATTATCCATGGCGCGTACACGCCGTGAATAATTGACATGTCACTTTCCGTATTTCACGAGCGGGGAGAAGAGACAGAATCCATAGTTCTCTATGAGAACTGTGGATTACCGTAATGACTGGGATGCATTTCAGTCATATTTCGCGCAGTACAACGACATCCGTCTCAAAATAAGCCGTGTGAACATGGCAATTAAGTATTAATAAATAAATTTTTTACTGTTTTGTGTATACAGCTCCAGTGGAGAGCTTTGTGTCTCTATGGTAACAGACTACAAAGCAATCTGTGCAGTCTGCTTCAACATTTACGTACATTAAAGTGGATGGAAGTACTGTATTGGTATGCTACGTCTATATATGTAGTCTTACCTATATGTTTAGATCAAAGCATTTTACTATCTAAGGCATGCCTATTTCCTTGGTATATGTGATCGACAGTGCCACACATGAGGCACTTGACGCGGCGACAAGAGAGACACAGACAGATGCCAAGAGTACTGTAGAAGTCATCGACCTTTAATATTGTAATAAACAAAAGACATATGCTGCTTACCACCACCTCTTCTATGGATGTAAATTTTCAGAGATCTGCCACCTGCGTGATTCACAAGCTCCTTTCTCCTCATATGTTTAGCAGAAGTGCTGCTGTTAGGATATCTTCCTTCCGCACGGAGAGCTGCCAGTTCACGCTCACGCACACCTTCAAAATAGCCCAGTAAATCACGGGGCTTCCAGCAGTGTAAGTATCCAAAGATTTATTACAGCAAGTATATGCTCACAGGATACAAAATGCTTGTTAACGCCAATGCGTTTCTGACCTCTGTGGGTCCTTGTTCACGGCCAGCTTCACTTATAAATAAGTTAAAAAAACACGCAGAAAAAGTAAAAAACGCACACCGCTGTTTTCTCCTTACAAATACCCCACCCTCCAAAAAAACCTCAAAAAAACAAATATTTGCTATTGCCGCATGCGTAACAACCTAACCTATAAATTTTATAGTCATGTTATTTAACCCACACGATGAACGCCATAATAAAACATAAAATGGCAGAATTGTGATTTTTGTTCACTCTGCTGCACGTAATGAAAAAAGTAATGTAAACCCTAAAGTGGTACTAATGAAAATGTCAGTTCTTCTTGTAAAAAAACTGATAATTAAAAGGTTGTGTCACCATGCTGTTTCACAAAGCCAATAGCAGCTTTAGATTTATGCATCCTGTCAGAGTAGGTTCCCATCTGTACTGAGGTCATCTTGTCATGGTGGATGGGCAATCACAGTTTTGATCAAAAATGTAAGCTAAGAACCTCAAATTTTCATGTATCCTAAAGTGGCAGAAATGCATTTTGAAAAACATCCTATATTCCTTTTGACTGTTTTTGGCTTTTATAGAGTGCTGCTAATATTGTGTTGTGTTTGTGAACTGCACTGTGAGTGCTGTAAAAACTAAAACTGAAAAACACTACCAGGATTGTTGTATTTTGTTCATTCTGTCTCCTAAAAAACAGATTAAAAGGTGATCAAAAAGTCATGGATTGCTTTATTTTGCCTATCACATCTCCAAAACTTGTGGATAATAAGCCAGTCATATCAACGCCTAAATAGTACCAATGAAAACATGAACTCACCCTGCAATATACAGAAAAATAAAAATTATGGTCTATTAAACCATGAAGACATAAAAACACAATGTTTTACAAATGCATTTACCATATATACTCGAGTATAAGCTCAGTTTTTCAGCACAAAAAATGTGCTAAAAAATGCGACCTCGGCTTATACTCGAGTCACTGTCGGCACTCGGGCGCTGGATGGCCCAGGCACCGGCAGGGACACTTCAGCTATATGCGGCTCCTCAGGGAGCGCATATAGCTGAATGCCGAGTGAGCGCACAGTGTCCGGACACTGCTGTGGTCCGGGCACTGTTAGCGATCCCTTCACCTATATGCGACTCCTCCGGATCGCATATAGGTGAAGGGATACCACTGCGGGGCAGAGAGCGAGCGCTCCCTGCGCCGCAGTGGACTCCGGGCAGCCGCAGAATCGCGGCCGCCCGGAGTTTCCGGCACAGGTAGCGTGTGTCATCACGCTGCGTGCGCAGCCTGATGACATCACCCGCCTGTGTCGAGAAGACAGGAGAGCGTGCGGGAGGCCGGACAGCGAGGAGGCGGAGCAGCGGGGAGCCAGGTAAGTGTTTTTTTTGTTTTAAAATCCTACCTACACCTGCCTAAAACCTATATGCTAGGGGGACCTATACCTGCCAATACCTGCCCATACCTGCCTATAGCCTGCCTATACTTGCTAGGGGGACCTATAGCCTGCCCATACCTGCCTATAGCCTGCCTATACCTGCTAGGGGGACCTATAGCCTGCCCATACCTGCCTATAGCCTGCCCATAACTGCCTATAGCCTGCCTATACCTGCTAGGGGGGCCTATACCTGCCTATAGCCTGCCTAGGGGGACCTATACCTGCCTATACCAGCCTATAACGACCTATACCTGCCTATACTCTGCCTATGAGGACCCATACCTGCCTATAACCTGCCAATGGGGGCAATTACCTGCCTATAGCCTGCCTAGGCGGACATATAGCTGCCTATAACCTTCCTATGGGGGACATTAAACTGCCTATTGCAGCCTATATCTGCCTATGGGAGACATTAAACTGCCTATGGGGGACATTAAACTGCCTATATCTGCCTATGGGGGACATTAAACTGCCTATATCTGCCTACGGGGGACATTAAACTGACTATGTAATTTTATTGGTATCTGTTTTTATTTTTAAAATTAACCAGTAGCCGCTGCGTTTTCCACCCTAGGCTTATCCTCGAGTCAATAAGCTTTCGCGGTTTTTTGTGGCAAAAGTAGGTGCCTCGGCTTATACTCGGGTCGGCTTATACTCGAGTATATACGGTATATTGTTTTTAAACTAGTAAAACATAAAAGAAAACAATATAAAATTAATATCATTATAATTGTATCGACCCGCATAGTAAAGTTATCATGTTATTTATACCACATGGCGAATACTGTAAAAATATAAATGCTGTTTTTTTCACGGCCCAGTGCTAAAAAAACTGAAACACCTGTGCACCCAAAATACTCAATGCACCCTAGATGATATTCCTGAAGGGTGTTAAATCCAAAATGGTTTGACCTCTGGAAGGTTTCGCCTGTTCTGGTACTTTAGGGGCTTTACAAATACGACATGGCACCCACCAAAATCTGCCTTCCAAGAAACAAATAGTGCTCCCTCCTTTGTATGCGCAGCCATGCGCTTAAACAGCAGTTTACACCCATATATAGGGTATTGCCGTACTTGGAAGAAATTGCACAACAAATTTTTTGGTGCTTTTTTCACAGTATTTCTTTTAAATAAATAAAAAAAAAATAAAAAAAACAACAAATCTGTGAAATACCTATGAGGTCAATATTCTCACTACACCTCTGGATATATTCCTTAGTTTCCAAAATGAGGCTTTTTACTTATAATAGGTTTCTATTGAAACACTTTTTCATAAACATATAACAAACATACAGGTATAAAATGAAAAGAGGTACTACAATGTAGGTACGAGAAACAAGTCTATGAGGGTCACGTCGTTATGTAGGCCTTCCATACTAAGACCACTGATACGGTGCCGACTCAAATACAAATTATATTCCCACGACCGGGAAGCGGAGATAAACAAACCCTGCATCCCATGACGTGCTTGAAGGCTGCGCATCACCATACCTAAGTGGTCCTGATGTTACCATAACACGAAGAAGAAATAGGAAAGGGAGGGAAGGAAAGAATTCAACACCGCCGGGCACTGGAGCAGCGCAAAACATCATGCTGAAAGCTGCATAACGGGAGGGTCTTTCCTAAAAAGCTACAACGACCAAGGGCCCGTTAGGAGGCATCCAGAGCCCCACCTGTACAGGGAATGACAGACTTGAAAGAAAATCCCACCTACCCCAAGAGGGACTGAAATTCCACGTAAGATTGATAGGAGGTCCACAGAGTCCATGTACGTAGGACTTTAGTAATTTCTTCTGGAGACTGAGCAATCAGCTCCTCCATACATTGAATGGAAGATACCTCCTCTACCCAGTCAGCAACGGATGGAGGGACAGATTGACGCCAGCGACGGGGAATCACCGTCTTTGCCGCCTGTAGGAGATGTCTCGTTAAGGAATTTTTGCAGGAGGATTGCGACAAGGGAGTCATAAATAATAAAACTGCTTCCAGACTATCCGGGATAGACGTTCCACAACAATCCGAGAGGACCTTTCACCAGAAAGGCTGCAAAACTGTGCACTCCCACCAGATATGAGACATAGACCCCCACCTCCAGATTACATCTCCAACAGGTGTCTGGGATGTTAGGATACCACTTATGAAGCAGAGTCGGCACTCTATACCACCTAGACAATATTTTAAAACTTGTTTCCTGCGCTTTGCAGGCAATTGCTGTCTTATGAGTGAGAAAAAAGCACTTTCTCCATTGGTCCACCATAAAGGCCTTCTGCAGCTCCCTTTCCCAAGCTTTACAATAATGGGGAAGATCCTGACAAGTGGTAAAGGACAGAGATTTAGGGTCTCGGGTTGAAAGGTCATGAGCCCAAAGGAGAGAAATTAAAACCTGAGGAGAAACCATCTGGGCAATATACACCCATAGCTTGTCCTGAGGACTATGAATCATATCTAAAAACCTAGCATAGGCGGTGGCAAGATAATACACTTTACAATCAGGCAGGCCCACACCACCTTCCGGCTTTGGTCTAGACAGCAACTCCCTTTTGTGTCTCGGACGGCGAGAATGCCATATGAACTCGGTAAAACTTCGCTGAAGCTTCACCCAAAAGGAGAGAGGCAGAGAAATTGGGACCGTCTGAAGCAAATATAGCAGTTTTGGAAGAATGGACTTTTTTATAATATTCACTCTACCATGAAAAATCTCCACCACCCCAACCCCCAAGCATTTGCGAAATCCTGGCTAACACAGGGAGGAAGTTACACTCATATAACTGAGAGAGTTGAGATGGAATTTTAATCCCTAAGTAAGAAATTTTCCTCTCGGGCCAGGAAAAGGAGAAATTGGATTTAATGGCCTGGACAGTAGGCTGGTCAAGAAAAATATTCAAAGCCTCAGATTTCGAGTAATTTATCTCATAATTAGATCATAAGCTGAATCTATCCAACTCGGACAACAGGGAAGGAAGAGAAATAAGGGGGTCTTTTAGATAAATTAGCAGGTCGTCTGCGAAAGCAGAGCATTTAAGCTCCCGCCCGCCAATCGTTATTCCCCTAATGTCCGAGTTGGATCTCACAGCGGCCAGGAGATGCTCCATGTTCAGAATGTATAACAATGGCGACAGGGGTCAGCCCTGCCTGGTACCATTGCGTATGTCAAGGGGGTTCGATAAGGCTCCATTAACTTTGATTTTCGCAGAGGGGTTCTGATATAGTGCTAATATCTTGGTGGCAAAGATGGGGCCAAATCCTACGTGTTTAAGGGTATCAGCCAAAGAGACCCTAGAAATCCTGTCGAACGCTTATTCAGCGTCTAGAGACAGGATCATAAAGGGCTCTCCATGTAGCTGGGCATGATGGATAATATCTAACATTTTTAACGTATTGTCCCTGGCCTCACGACCTGGGGTGAAGCCCACCTGATTAAGGTTGGCAAGAGGGGGTTAAGACGATTCTCCAGGATTTTGGCATCAATTTTAAGGTCCACGTTAAGAAGGGAAAGCGGTCTGTAGCTACCGCAGACCTGTGGATCCTTGCCCGGTTTGGGCAGAACTGTAATATGGGTCATGGAGGCCTCCAGAGGGAAAGGCGAAGAGGCAGAGACAGTATCAAAAGCACTCAGAAGAACTGGAGAAAGAGAGGGGCGCAGAAATTGATAAAATTTACCAGTGAATCCGTCGGGCCCAGGGCTATTCCCACTGGGGAGGCCTCCGATGGCCGACTCCAACTCCCCCTCTGAGAAAGGCTCCTCCAGCTTCTGAATAACTTCAGTCTGAAGGGTCGGAAACGGGGGAGGGGGCTCCCGTCCTGAGGAGGGAGAACGAGGCCGGCCACCTGGTAGGTGATACAACTTGGAGTAGAATAACTGAAACTCACGCGCAATTTCAGACGTAGAATGGAGAAGGTTGCCCGCGCTATTCCTGATACCAGTGACAAAGAATTGTGTCGTCCTATTCCTAATGGCCCTCGCCAAAAGCCGACCACTCTTATTGCCATATTCATAAAACTTGCTACACCCCACTTGTAGGAGTCTACCCCAGGAAGCTTCAAACAGTAACCGCACCTCCAGTCTGGCCAACAGTAAATCTTGTAACACGTTGGCGGAGAGAGCTTGTTTGTGTAGAAACTCAACTGAGGTTACCTTTTGCCATGCCTTAACAATCGCTGCAGACCGTGTTTAATCAAGATCCCACGGAGAACGCATTTCAGTGCCTCACACTTAAAAAGAGGGGAGGTGTCAAGATGATAAAATCAGGTGTGGAATCTATCTTTGTTCCACTCCTTATCCAATTAAATACCTCCTCCGAATTATATTATTATTATTATTGCTGCCGGCAGCCAGAGCTCGAGAAGTATGACCCAAACGCTTGGCTGGGACATGAAATCTGAAGTTTAATCACAGTAAATTACATTCCAATAGAACTTTTTAATCACATGACTATTTTATCACTACATGATTGGTTAATTGGTGGTTGCTAGGAGACAAGTTATAATTTGCATATACGTATGAAGCATTAGCTGATGTGACACATTCCCAAACGCTCTCCTCTGTATCATCTTGGGGGAGGAGGAAGTCCTTGACTTTCTTTGCTGTTAGCATCAGGCACTGCATCCGTCTCAAGGAAAGCTGTGTTGATGATATCTGAAATAACGGCAGACAGAAAGCAATTAGAACTTAATACTAACTCAATGTTAAAGATATGATGATAGAACTGATTTAATGTTTTTTTTCCTTCTTTCTCTAAATCATCAACTTGACAGGGTCGTCAGCATGGTCCATCCTAAAGTGCTCAACCGTCTGCTTGAACTCCGCCAAACATACAGAGTCCTGAAGCAGAGACTCGTTGAGTCTCCAGGGCCTGTCCTGTGCGGAAAAAAAGGGAACATACAAAGAGATGAAGATCAGTGCATGGTCCGATCACAGCACATTACCTATGGAGGATGATCCCAACCACGGGAGAGCACTATGCTGGAGTAGAATATAATTGATTCTACTATATGTGTTATGGGGCGACGAGAAGAAACTATTGGACGAATGTTGAAGCCTCCATCCATCCACTAACTGAAACTGGAAAAGGGCCCTCTTAACTCTTTTAATAGTGGCGTAGGCTATGGAAGAGCGTCCAAACAAATTATCCAAGGTCGGGTCAAGGGTGAGGTTAAAACCCCACAAAACAAAATAGTGCCCCTGGCCCGTGAGTGCAATTCATCGAGGACCTCCAGCAGAAAGGTAACCTGTCCGTGATTCGGGGCGTAGACATTAACAATCGTAAAATCGTGGCCGTTGATATTAAGGATTAGAATGAGATATCTAGCCTCTGAATCAGGGATGCAATCTATCACCGATGACCCCAGGGCTTATGAATGGCAATACCCCCCCTCTAGTTTTGGAATGGGGACTTTTTAGCAAAAATACCACTGGGGGAAGTATCTTCTTTGATTAAAGGGAGCGGGTCACTTTGAAATTTTCCCCCTGAAGGCATAAGATATGTCCCTTTCTCCCCGGTGGTAATGAAAAAAGGTTTTGGGAGGCTTCCCTAGGAAAATTTAACCCCTTAGCATTAAAGTATACCAGCTTAAGATCCCCCCTCTGCTTGAAAAATGAAAAATGTTCACCTCTCCACACCGGGGGGAAGAAACAGAAAAAAAGAAGGGGGAAAGGGAAAAAAAAAAAGAAGAAGAACGGGCCCGGGGGGGGATACATATAAGTAAAACAGAAAAAAAAAAAACTCCTGCTCAAAAAAAACTAAAACAGTTCAAAAACCCCTAAAAACCCGGGGGCCCACATGTGAAAAGGGGTAGCCCAAAAACCCCCTATTTGGGGGATGTCAAATATGCCCCCAAGGGCCGCTCCTATATATTAATGAACTAAATCTTTGAAAGAGAATCCAACACTACTGCAGAAAGGGCAACGAAAGTAAATGTTACAGTGCAAGTGGATCAGACACAGACTTTCGCTATACAGGGCTTAAACCATTGGAGAAGCAGAGGCACCACAAAAAACATTTCCCAACTAGAAAAAGAAAAAATGAGGTGAGAGAGTGCGTGCTGCCTACAACTTTAACCCTGCAAGCGAAAGGCACAGAGAAATGGTGCAACTCAAAACTCTCAAGAACCAATGTCCTGATTAGAGGTGGAAGTGGGACCCGCGCTGGTGACTAGATACATCTTAACCGAGTGAGAGCCTGTAGGCGGGCTTTGGGCGGGACCCCCGATCAACCCGCAGGGAGGACAACGTCACCCCGACCCCCATCCCCACCCCATCGTCGAGTCAAAAGGGGCAGTTAGACAGAGAGACATCCGGAAAAGTGCAGGGTCCCTTATAACGCCGGCAGATCCTCGGAAAAAAAGCAAGGTATGGGTGAAATCCCCCGAAAAACATAAGTGCAAAAGGGAAAAACCCCCATCTGTAAGGGATGTTTTTCCCCTTTTAAAGGCTTTGAGGATGGTTTTAAAAAGGGCCCCGCTGTGCCATGGTATGGCGTGATAAACCCGGGGAAAGATCTGAGCTGATGGCTGGTGGGAAAAGGGAGCGACGTGTGCGAGCTTTCAGAAGAATTTCCCCCTTGGGGAAAAAAAAATTTTTAACCAACATACCAATCTCTTGGATGCGAGAGTCCTTGCTAGGAGGACGAAGGGCCCCGGTAAAAAAGGCCCTCTCTATATGTATTTGGGTCCGATTTAAGATGGTATTGAATATATGTGATACAGTAAATAAAAAATCAGAAGCTGGCACCGATTTGGGAAAGGCCCCCAAACCTTAGGTTTTTCTCCTTCTCTATTCTCTACATAGTCCAGATGTTTTTGAAGGGCAAATATTGAGATGAATGCTGCTTTGCGCGAGAGGTGGAGGAAAAAGATCCCGAGCCCCCTTTAAAAAGTGTCAACCTGGTAGAATAGGGGAAGAGTTAGAAACGGAATTGGGCAAACTTTTCTACACTCATCCCGGGCTTTTTCGCCCTAGAAGATATGTCCCCGTCTGGTGGGGAGATCCTGAGTAGAAATTGGAGATCCCCCAGTGTTTCAAAAACCCGCAGCTGCAGCAACGGGTGGCCTCTCAGTCCCCAGGTTTGACATAGAAGAATCAAGTACGGCTCCTTGAGCATGGGCAGAGGGCCCCCTGCCCAATTATAAGACTAAGGTGGCATTGTCCAGGCTGGTTTGCAGGCCGTCCCTCACCTGGGATGGGTAGCAGGTGGAGAGTGGCTGGACATGAAAGCAGGCAGCATATTTGGCGATTAGGGCTGTATTCCCATGACACAGCAAGAGTGGGCTCGACAGAGATCCTCGCCCCCGGAAGACCCTGTGGACCATGATGGGGAATGGTGGTCAGTGCCACGACTAGGCGTAAAATTAAGGCCATATAGGGTGCAGGAGGTGGGAGTGGTCCAGTCTGGAACCAAGGGGCTATTTGGGGCCCCTAGTGCCCCGGTTTTTAGGGGTCCACCCCCTGAGAAGGGGAGCCCAAGTGGGGTGGACCGTGGAGGCCCCCACATGGGGAGGGTATCCCCAGTGGTGAGGGAAATAAAATGCAGGGCCTCCAGCAGCAGAGGAGAGGGCCCCAAGGGGCTTTCCCCCTTGGGGGCTAGAGGTGAGGGGGCCGAATGCGGGGGTCCGGTCCCACTGAGGCCTGCTCATTGCAAAGGGTGAAAACCCCTTTTGTGGGCCACCGGAGGAGAAGCCCCCAATACTTTGTCTCCAGCTGGGAGCATGCAGGGCCTGTGACTCACCCCGGGTTTCCCGCAGTGTTACGGCAGGGGCCCGGTCCGGTGGGTACCTGTGGCGGGAGGCCCGAAGATCCAATCTCCGTCACCCAGGAGAAGCCGCAGCGGGGGAAAAAGGCAGCGATCGTGATCCGGGCCCACAAGAAGAGGCCGCATGGCACCCTTAAAGCAAGGGGGGGGGGGTGACCCCATCCAGGGGACCCCGGGCCCCCGAAGCTGCAGGGATGGACGCAGAGGGCGGGTTGAATGGGTGGAGGGTGCTTCCACGGGCAGGAAAGTGCGGCGCTTCTTGGAGTGCTTGTCGGGCGGCCATCTTTGGGGTCCACGCTCCCACGGGTCGTCCACGGATAAGGGGCCCATACTGCCGAAATACAGCCAAATTTTTCCCCTGGGCTGGGAAGAGCTGCTTCCCCAGCCCCATTTTTTCTTTTTTAGACAATTTGCCCATGATCCTATGGCTGATGGCAGCGGATTCTCAACAACTAGCAAAGGAGCTCCTAAAGAGACGTCTTCACGCGGCCATGTCCAACCCCGCCCCCCAAAATAAGGCTTTTTAAGGGGTATTTATTACATTTTAGCACCTTAGGCTGTCCACAAACCTGTAATGGCGCATACAGAATATCCTAATGAGAATGAGACCCCAAAGTCCAGTATGTGCTCATACTATTCTGAGACTTGTGGTTGAGTCAAATAGCGCACTAGGGCCACATATGGGATATCTCTGAAAACAACAGTATGGGGAAATCAATACTGAGTTGCATTTCCCTGTTTACATCTACTGTGTTCAAATGAATAATGGATTCAAATTGAATATCTTCAAAGAAAAAGGGAAATATTGATATTTCATCTCCACTTTGCGTTAATTCCTGTGAAACATATAGAGGGTTAACAATCTTCATAAATGCGGTTTTAAATATTTTAAGGTGTGCAGTTTCTTAAAGCCACATGAGAACTGGACTGGTCCCTAAAAAAAATTATTGAAAATGTGAAAAATTGCCACGAAATTTCTAAGCCCCCTAGTGTTATAAAAAATTTAAAGGACATTTAAAAATAATGCTAGCATTATGTAGACATTTGGTAAATGCTAGTTATAAGCTATTTTGTGTGGAATAACTATCTGTCTTACACACAGACTTTTGTGAACTTTGAAAATGGCAAATGTTTTCAAATTATTACAACATTTTGATATTTTTCACATTTCCAGGCCAAAATTTATTACTAACTTAAAGCACAATGGGGCAGATTTATTAATACTGTCTTACTCTTGGACAGCGTAAAGTTAGACTAGACAGTCTTACAATGCGCCACATTTATCAGTGTCGATAAATCTGGTGCAGGTTAGAACTGTCTAGTCTAAGTTTGTACCACCTATAAGTTGGCTTACTTTTTATGCCAGAAACTGCGACAAAACTCTGGTGCATTTTTGGCGCATTTAAGCCATGCCCCTTTTCCCGAGGCCACACCCTCTTTGTTAGAAGCACCTGAAACTGTCTAAAACACATAGTAAAGGTGGTGAAAAGCTTGTAAAACATTATTTTTGGCGCAAATTGAGACAGAATTCTGGCGTAAATATCTTGATAAATCTGCCCCAATGTGTCACAAGAAAACAGTCTCTAAAACTCACGAATTGGTAAAAGTATCAAACCGTTATTCTCACATGAAAAAATGGTGCCGTGTCTTAGAGGAGAAAACTGGCTGACTCTTTTTATAATTACTCTAATACAGCAAAGGGAACTGTACTTTCCCTATCGTCCTCAGGCAGCACGCAATAGGTTAATCTCCTTCTCTCCCCAACTATGACAGATGAAGAAAAAAACAAGCATCAGGTTCAATCAATTAACTTTACCCCACATCCTCTCATTCCTTAAAAGTACCACTGAAACAAGGAATCAGACATAACAGACTGGTACAGTGCCGTGTAAACGGCCCCTTAGCCAGATATTTTCCATTCCTTGCTCCATTTGTTATTTAAGCAGTTTGCCTAGTCTCTTGATAATATTTTAGTTATCCCCTAATGTGCGTATTTCTATGAACTTATCCCTCTCTATTGTTACAGATGTCTAGTAATCAGCATAGAAGGGGTAAAATCAACAAGAAATCTAAGCACAGGCTCTGTGTTAAATGTACTCAGCCTCTCCCAAATGAATGGGATTCTGAGGTATGTCAGCTATGTGAGACAAGGGAAGAAACTGAGGCCAAAAATTCTCTGGATGGTTCAAATCACCACTCCTGGAAACATTTCAAGAGATTAGGAAAAACCACCAGGTCTCTCTGCATACTCCTCACATTCTGCGGGTTTCAAAATACTGTCTTAAGGGGAGATATCCTCTGACCCTGGTGATTCTGATACAGGTCTTCAAGAAGATTTCTTTTTGTTCAGTACAGAAAAAGCCATCTTTCTCGTTAAAGCAGTTAGACTGTGGAGGATAGTCATCTTAGAGGAGACCAATCTACTGTAGCAAGCAGGCTCTTTTTTATTTTTCAAAAAAATCTGGCAGAGTGCTCCCTATGATCCTATTCTTTAAGAGTTTTTTTCAATGGGACTGGGATAAACTTGAGAGAAGACCAGACCTAGGGTCATGGTTTAAAGCTATGTACTAGTTGGATCCAAAATCTTCTGAAGAATGGTTTTCTCCTCCTAAAGTGAATTTAGCAGCTGCTCACCTTTCCAGAAGAACTTGTTTTCCATCTAAGAATCCTCCTTACTCAAGGGTACAATGGATAGGAAAGCTGAGACCCTCTTAACGTACCTATTCTGCCTCTGCTGTGGCCTGTAAAGGCGCTATGGCTACATTTATTGATGAGCGAACCCTAAAAAGTTCGAGTTCGAGACAAACTGCGAATTTCGAGGTGTTCGGTTCGATGTTCGAGTCAGTATTTTTATAGCCATCCAGGGACTGGCCCAAAACTTGGCCTGGAATGTGGGGACAGCCACCCACCCATCTGCAGCTGTTCCGGGGAAGTCTACCCATAATGGCTGGATATCAGCCGTGCTACATGCAGCTGTCAGCAACTTAGTGTTGCTGACAGATAACCATTGGCTCCCCCCACCAAGACTAGGCCCTTGGTGGCACATCTCTACCAGGTCTCCTGATGCATGCCACCCAGGAGCAGCACCAGGTGACCACCTATGGTCGCTCTGCAAAACTACATAAAGATAAAAGTAATTGTAAATTTATGAAAGTGCTATTTCATTCTCTGTAAAAAGTAAGCACCTTTTGTTGTTTTATCAGTATTTCCGCCTTGGGCAAAAACAACCTCCAGCAATTATTTCAGATTACTCTACCAGTCTCTAACTTTGGCTGGTGTCATTTTTTTGTATCTTCTACACTTTTTTTGTTTTAATTCCTTTATATCATCCCAGTGAGATTTAAATCTAGTTTCGTACTTTACAGAACAATGTTTTTAATCAATTTTCAGCCACTTGTTGAGGGAGCTGCTGATACTTTTTTGTCTTCGTATTTCATAATGGCCAATGTTTGGTGCACAAGCTAGGCTCTTGACAATGGCCCTGATTTCTCAGATCAAAGCCCATTTTCAACTGTATCTGCATCCACAGGAAAGGGGTAATTATTGCTGTTTTCCGACAGAAAGGAGAAGTCATTACTGGCTAGGAGACATAAGTGGGGTATTATTACAGTGTAACTCCCCCCCCCAATGAAATATTTAAATCCGCAGCTCTAAGTTACAAAAAGTATGGTGAAAAGCTATTTCATGTAAACCCCCCCCTCAAAAAACAAGGGGACACTACCTCTGTCTGGAGAAAAAAAGATTCAATATCCTTATGAGAAAAGTTTCCCTTTAAACCATAGAACCGGAGCTGGTCACAGAAAAGAAACAAAATGGGGGCTTAAAAAAAAAAGCTTGGATAACTATTTACAACTAAATAATATTACTTATGTAGACATATAAAAGGTCTAGATCCAGTCGTTGGTGTTTTTTCCTTTAGGGGTTTTTAAATGTCTAAACCCCTGTAGAGGGGAACAAAGCTTAAAAATTCTGTAAAGTGCTGCAGAATATGTTGGCGCTATATAAATAAAGATTATTATTATTATTACTACCCCTCCCTTCACCCAGATTTATTCCCCTTGGCTAAATTTTTTGGTCTTTTGGGTTTTTTTAATTCGTACTAACTATGTAAACCCGAAAGGGCCCGCCCGCCTGCCCTCCCCCCGCTAGGGTGGAATAGGGGAAAAAACAGTTTTCGACAAAATAAAATGGGTAACAAGGGGAAAATAAGTTGCCCTTTTAAAAAAACAAAAAATTGTATATACAAAAATACATACAAATAGCTAAAAAGACATTTTTCTATGGATGAGGCCTCTAAATAATGGTCAAGCAGCAAACATTATTACCATGCTGTTACTGCACAAACCAGTATACCAAGACCAATCATGAAACCCCAGAAATGAATAATATCGAACAAACCATGACCACATTTGAAAACCCCCACATAGTGACTGAATAATACCCAAAAAAATCAAAGAAATAAAAGGGTGAGCAAATCCAAATTTTTGATGAAGTGGAATTTGGGTTTTAAATTTCAGGGAAAAAATTTAATTTTTAAAAAAAAAGCCCGAAATTCATGGGGAAATTTTATGTTAACAAAAACTAAAATGGCCCACGAGCACATGGGTGACATGGGGAAAGAAAATATGGGAGAAAGAAAGGGGAAAGCCCAAAAGGGCATGTTTCAAACATGCAGCCAATCAGCAGTCAGTCAGCTTCCCGTTTATTTGGGCCAAAACCACCCTTTCCCCCCAATTTCATCTACAACCCCCAGCCCAAAAGTCGGTGGGTTCGTAGACCCAAAAACCCTTTAGTTGGCAAAAGCCCAAAGGAAGCAGGTTAAGGGGCCCTCAAAATGTCCTCAACCCGCCTTCTTCCCCTTCGGTTCCCCCCCAGCCCCGAGAAATACTATGTGATGTGAGCTCTGGGGGCCCCCTATACAGCGAGGACGAACTATTTGGGACGTGGAGCAGCTAATTGGGGAGCAAAAAAGGGGGGCCAGGGCATCTTTTCTTCTTGCAGTAGGCGGGCTAAAAAGGGATGTGGACGTGGGGGATGGGAGGTTTTTTGTTGCAAGCCGCAGGGTTGTAACCCAGAATGTTTGAGGGGGCACCATGACGGGCCAACACTAATTTGAAAGAAGATGTATGTTTGCATTGGGAAAACCAGGTTTAACAAAAGGGGTTTTATAAACACGCCGGGGGGAAAAAGGGCGGCAGCTTGCAGCGGGCGCAACCCGTGTGCCCCCTATTTTGGGGGGGCCCCCGGGGGGGGCGGGTTGGCGCCGCGGGCCCCCTGGGGGGGCCCTGGGCGCAATCCGTTCCCCCTCCACCCACCTTAAAAAATCGCTCCCGTTCTTTCTTTTTTTCCCCTGTCGGCTTAATGCCGTGCGCCCCGCCTAGCGCGCGCGCGCCTCGTTATGTAAATTTAAAGGGACAGTGCCCCCGGAAAATTGGTTAATTGTGGGCGCTGATCTATATATTTTGGGATCCAGTCATTTCCCCTGCTGGATCTTTGTTGCCCCCATCCCCTAGAAAAAAGCGTTCTGTTATCTATGTCTTACCGTTTTTTTTTTTGGTTTCCCCTATGTTTATCGATCTAAACCTCTGCCGCCTGCCCCGCCCTTGCCGCCCTGTCCCCCGACATGCCTACGTCTACGATTCTGTCCCACGTTACCGTTGGCCCCCACCGAAGCAATTCCGTGGGGGGTAGCGCGGGTTTGACCCCCGCCGCAGCAAGTCCATGCTTTGTGGCGGGCTTGGTAAAAAAACGGGACCTACATAGATTCCGCCCCCTGGCATGGCTTACACCATGTTGCGGTGACCAGGGGGACCCAAACTCCAAGCCGTTAAGATGGTGTGGGGCCCCGAGAGTCAGTAAGGGCAGCAGTGCAAGGTCGGGAGCCAAAAGGGCCCACAGGGTAACCACCCCTTTGCAGGTCCTTCCCACCCAGAAAGTAGCGGACGCGGTGGTAAAATCCCCATGGCGGGGTGGCAGTTTTTGCCAGAAAAGAAGGAGGCGAAATGGGTATTTGAATTTGGCCAAAAGTAAAGCGGGCCCGAGAACCCAATGTTGGCACCACGGCCGGCGTCAAAAAATAAGCAGCATCACCATCCAGTAGCCTGGGAAAATGTCCCAGATGTGGTGGTTCCACCCTGAGCACAACAGCGCAGCACCCGTGGCAGTATTTCATTTCGGAGTCAAGGCTCCAACCTCGCCGAAGGGAGTGTCTGTCTTTCCCATATCACCCATCCCGATGCTCCCGCTCCCCGCCTTCCCTTTGCGACATAGTAGTTCGTCCGCTCCTCCCCTCAATTGCCCGGAGACAGCTATGCATCTAGCCCTTTACAGTGTAGAAGCTGCCGTGTCCTGATTCAAGTTGGGGGGTACTGCAGTCCCCTCCCCTTTTTAAGTGGTGGGCACTGACCCGACAATTGATGTTGTGCCGAGCCAAGGGAAAAGTCCCCAAACCGTAATTCTTTTTCCCAAAAAGGCAGTACTAGCCCTGACAAATATGTAAAAAGAAGGGGGCCATTTTAAGCCTTCGGTTCTTCCCAAAAGGACGGAGTGTGGATGTGTGAGCTGTAATCGGTCAGGGGCGTCAGTCCTTTTGGCCCCCTGGGGTGAATTGATTCCCCGCCCCCGCACACCAGCAACTTGGACAGAGAGCTGCTTTCTCCCCAATTGTCAAACTTTCTGATCCCCCGGGGCAAATTCCCCCCTTCTCCTCCACCCCCTCATCTTTAAAAGTTAAGTGTGCTCCATCATAACACATGTGCAGGGCACGCAGTTCACGCAGTTCTACACCTGTTTTGCCTGGGGAACAAAGTCAACAAGGGGGGAAATCCTCAGCGCTTGAAAGAAGAATAGATTCCCTGGCTTTCTCCCGAAAATTGAAAATGGGGCCCAAGGTCCCAACAAATGGAAAGAACATGGTTCCGCGCGCCCCAAAGGAGGGTAGCCATGCCCCTGCATGGAGCACATGTTTAACCCGGTTGTAAAAAACGGCCCTTTAAAAGTCTTCCACCCATCTCAAAAAATTCTAAAAAGGGCCGGGAAAACTTTGCTGGCATTCAGCCTTTCCTACACCGCCAAGCACACCCCCCTTGAGCGAAGCGGCAAAAAGGGCCTCCCTAAACTGGGTTAAATATGCGATTTTCCCCCGTTGGAATTCCAGTCCCCCATATTTGGTCGACCCCATGCCCGGGAAAAAGGCCATTCATTTTTTTTTGCTATCCAAGTGGACAGGTTTGCTTCCCTGTGTTTTGATGTCACCAGTGGCAGTATGCGTGACACCTGCCATTTGCTCAGGCCCCTTTGAGGAGGCCCCTTTATTTTGTCAGTCACCTGGACTAGGTGAACAACGTTTTTCCCCTGCTTTAGTCCTGTAAAGATGTGAAAAATCTTTCTGGTCAGGGGGCGTGGGGACGTGGGGACTACATCTCATGGCCAATGATCCATGGGGGTGAACTGGGGGAGGGGCATTTGGGCACCAATGGAAGCGAAATGAGTGGTTTTTCTATCCAGGTGCAGGAGAGGGGGAGGGAAAAGTAGAGGAGGTAGAGGGGAAGGAAGATGAGGCAGATGACCCAGACCAACCATGGGAGTTTTCAAAAGGAGAGGAGGCAGGGATCCATCAGAGTCACTTGGCGATGAAATTTTCATGATGATTTTCCTATTTACAGCTGAAAAGTCACCCTCCGGCAGAAGGTGACTTTTGGCTCTCCACTCCTGGGAAACCCCCGCTAAACGGTCCAAAAAGGGGGATGGGGGCTTTCCCCATTTTCTCACGTCCACTGCCAGGGGTCTGTGGGGGGGGCATGGAGCAGTACCACTCCATCGCAGAAAACGATTCTGGAGTCATTGATGAGCAGCTTTCTTCACCCACCTAGTGAGGAAGGTACTCACCAGCAGCAGCACCTGGAGCAGACTTTGAACCAGCAGGGGGTGGCCTACTTGGACAGCACTCTGCCATCCCACATTGAAGATCCACTGGAAAACTGGGCAGCCACACTGGATGTGTAGCCACAATTGCCCCTTTGCACTGGAGAAGCGTCCCGCCAAGCCATAGTGGGGGCTCAGAGTGGGTGTTTAGTGCGGGGGGGGCCATAGTACCCCAAAAAACTTGCTTGTCCACCCCAAAAGTGGAGGTCACCTTTGTCAAGATGACTCAGGCGTGGATTAGCCAGGATTTCCACACATCAATGCCTGATCAGATTAGATCAGCCATGATGCCTCACCCAAACTTTGACTAATGTGTCTGGATTCTTCTGGCTACCTGCCTCAGCTACTATTCTGATGCTGCCACCTGCCTGATGCCACGCATCTGCTACCAGCTGCTCCTTCTACCACCCACCATCTTTACCAAGTACTGGTATTGCCACCCACCTCCCCACTCTTCACTGGGCCATTATGTAGCCTTCTGATGCTGCTCCCACCTCCCCCACTCGGGGTCTCCTCATTGCTGCTGCTGTTGCTGCTGTCACCTTCAGGCTATGTCACCATGTCACTCTCTGGCTTGATACTGCTGCTGCCACCACCTCCTCATTATGTCACCTAACTGCCACCACCTCAAAATTATTTCATTGTGCCACTCTCCGGCCTGATGCTGCTGCCGTCACCTCCACACTGTGTAATTGTGCCACTCTGTGGACTACCCATGCAGCTGCCACCTCCACATTCTGTCATTGTGCCACTCTGTGGCCTACTCATGTTGCTGCCACCTCCACAATCTGTCATTGTGCCACTCTGTGGCCTACTCATCTTGTTGCCACCTCACAATCTGTCATTGTGCCACTCTGTGGCCTACTCATGCTTCCGCCACCTCCACACTATGTCATTGTGCCACTCTGTGGTCTACTCATGTTGCCGCCACCTCCACAATCTGTCAATGTGCCACTCTATGGCCTACTCATGCCACCCTTGACAAATGGGCGTGTTGGCCCTGGAAACATCGCGAGACGTAGCGGCAACAGAGAGTGGAGGTGTTGTAGACTCTCTGAGAAAAGGACTTCGGTCTGATGTATGCATGTTTATGCAAGCAAGAGTAATCTGGAAAACAAAGCGGCTACAAAGGACTCAGGTGATCTTTTGATTAAAAGTCTTGTTATACAATATCCTTTATGACTTTTTAAAGAAGTTTTTAAATAAAACATTTTTATATGTCTGACCGAACAAGGGCGACATGTATGATCGGGCTTTTCGCCCGATTTCTGGCGTATACTGCGCCCCGGCCGAATCCGCTGGAGCAGGATGCGGTGTTAGGCGCAGCGTTCGCCACTTTAGCTGCGCCCCAGAAGGGCGGGCTATGGGCACGGTGTGGGCGGGGGTAGGCTTTCGGGCGGAAACGCACGCAACTCGAAAGCCGAGGCATGTACGATGGCGAGTCGGCAAAGCGAGGGCGTGCAGCGCTCGGTAGCTCCGCAGGCAAAATGGTTATTTTGGTCTAAATGTTTCGGCAGGGGGTGAAGAGAAGCAGGATGGAACAGGCGAGGAAGCAGATGGAGATCGCGACAGAATCTTCGGTGCTCCGCTCCGTGCGCAGAGTTTGATTCCGAAAAAAACGCTTTATAAGGCGGAAAACAGTGGTCAAATAGGGGCTACGTAATAAAAAAACATAATTTAAAAAACATTACTTTCCAAAACTCTAGAACGGCGGCCAATATCAAGAATTATGATTTTGAAAAATTGCCGGGAAATACAGTAATTAAAATTTTCTGAAACCTATTCTCATTGGTCGGCATCAACCGGCCAATCAGAATAGGAGCGACAGTGAACCATTAAAACCTATGGGAAAGGATTGACCAATCAAAATTTCCACGGCGGGACAGTTCAAAATACAGTAAAAATGCTGAAAAGAGCTGATTGGTTTAGCTAGCGGGGACTTGGCTAGCTCAGCCAATCGAATAGGAGCGACAAAGACCCTTTAAATATCCTATGGAGGAGTTTGGCCCAATCAAAATCAAAGGCGGGACAGTTGAAAATACAGTAAAAAGACAGAAAAGGGGCTGATTGGCTGAGCTAGCGGGGGTTTTGGCTATCGCAGCCAATCAGAGGCGAGCTACTTCTCTCCATTATAGTCTATGGAGAGATGGGCGCATGCAATCTTGGCGCTCAGCGCGTGCCGGCATGGAGTATGAATAAAAAAATAATTTTTATTAAAATGTAAAACATTATCAGATAAAGAGCCGAAACCCTTCTATACCCTAAATCAAAATTAAATCCGTTCTAAACAGTTTGTCGCCGAGACCGGAAACATAAGGAATTGCAATAAGAGAATTGCCGGAAATACAGTAATTCAAATTGTGTAAGCTATTTCATTGGTTTCGGCAGAAGCCAGCCAATCAGATAGGAGCGACAAAGACCCATTATATCCTATGGAGAAGTTTGGACCAATCAGATGGCGAGAGTGGCCATTCAACCCCTATGAAGGAGTATTAACCAATCAAATAGGACGAAAAAGCCCCAAAAATTCCTAGGGAGAAGTTTGGAAAATCAAAATCAAAGGCGGGACAGTTCAAAATAATTAAAAAGACAGAAAAGGCTGATTGGCTGAGCTAGCGGGGGCTTTGGCTATCCCAGCCAACGATCGCGAGCTTTTTCTCATACAGTTCTAGGGGAAAAGAAATTCTGAGCGGCTCTGTGATTGGCTAAGTTAAAAGGGCCCGTTTGATAATAGGGGGGAAAGAAAAAAAAAAATTAAATCAAAAAAATCAGTTTATTTTTTTTTCGTTGCACCCCATCCCTTGATCCTTGGAAAAACGAAAATAAAGAAATAAACATATTTTATGGTTTTAAATATTTTTTTTTCGTTACCCCCATTTTATCTTCGTTTTATATAAACATGGGGACAACTTCTACAGTGTTATAATTTGATTTCGGCCATTACAGTTTGTTTTTCGATTGCATTAAAAACCCATAGGAGCGCGCTCTTTTCCCTTTTGGCCAAATAAGGGCGCCTCTTTTAACTTAGCCTCACAGAGCGCGCTCAGAATTTCTTTTCCCCATAAACTCTAGGGGGAAAGTACCCTCGCGCTCTAATTGGCTAAGCTAGAACGAGCCCCCCGCTTCAACCAATTAGCTCGTTTCTGCATTTTTACTGTATTTTGAACTGTCCTGCCTTTGAATATGATTGGTAAATTTTTCTCCTAGGATATAATGGGACTTGTGCTCCTTTCTGATTGGTCAATTCTCCTCCATAGGTTATAATGGGACATTGTCGCTCCTATTCTGATTGGCTGGTTTATGCCGACCAATGAGAATAACTTAAACAATTTGAATTACTGTATTTCCCGGGCAATTCTCTCCATTGCAATTCCCTATGTAGCGCGGTCTCGGCGACAAACACGTTGTTGGGTTTTTAACTGCTTTATTTTGTAAAGAAGGGTTCGGCTCTTTATCTGATAATGTTTTACATTTAATAAAAAAAAAATTTCTTTACTAATACTTCATGCCGCACGGCGCTGAGCGCCGAGATTTCAGAGCGGCCATGTCTCCATAGACTATAATGGGAGAAGTAGCTCGCGCTCTGATTGGCTGGGATAGTCAAGCCCCCGCTAGCTCAGCCAATCAGCTCTTTTCTGTCTTTTTACTGTATTTTCCAACTGTCCCGCCTTTGATTTTGATTGGTCCAAACTTCTCCAAAAGGATATAATGGGACTTTGTCGCTCCTATTCTGATTGGTTAATACTCCTTCATAGGTTAGAATGGGGCCCCGTCGCTCCTATTCTGATTGGTCCAAACTTCTCCATAGGCTATTGGGTCTTTGTCGCTCCTATCCTGATTGGGGTGAGCTAGCCAAGCCCCCGCTAGCTCAGCCAATTTAGCTCTTTTCTGCATTTTTACTGTATTTTTTAACTGTCCCGCCTTTGATTCTGATTGGTTCAATAGTTCCCCTAGGTTTTTTTAAAGGTTCACGGTCGCGCCGATTGTGATTGGCCGGTTTGTGCCGACCAATGAGAATAGCTTTCAGAATTTTGATTACTGTATTTCCCGGCAATTTCCAATATCCTAATTCAAGAATTAGGATATTTGGAAAGTGAGTTTGTTTTATGTATTTTTATTTTTGAGGTTTCAGCTCTTTTCTGTGTATGTTGTCCGCCTTTATAAAGGCGATTTTGATTCTACTCCGCAAAGGACATCTGTAATGATTTCTCGCTGTTTTCCACTGTCTCGCATCGGAACAGATTTTCGACGCAGTCCCGCACAGCGCCTAAGTCCCGCACTGCACCCCACACACTGGCGAGGCGGACTTTTCCCCGCATGTATGAGTGTGCTACATCCGGCGGCGAATCTTTGGCACAGCGCCGCACTGCGCCGAGGTCCCCGCACTGCGCCCCACACACTGGCGAGGCGCGGCGGACTTTTCCCCGCATGTATGAGTGCACTAGCTCCGGCGGCGAATCTCAGGCGCAGCGCTGCACTGCGCCAAAGTCCCGCATTGCGCCTAACACACTGGCGAGGCGCGGCGGACTTTACATAGTATGTATGAGCGTGCCCCGGCCCCGACATAAATCAGGCGCAGATTTCACATTGAAATCGGGCAAAACGGCGCGCTTCGACCCGGCGAGATTCATACATGTCGCCCTAAGTGTCTAATTATACCGAAGCATTAAATTGTTGATTAATTATACAGCAGGTGGGGACCTGCAGCTACGGTATTTACTTATAACTAAAAGAAGGTGCAAACATATAACTACTCATGCCACCACCTCTACACTAGGTCATGGTGCCACTCTGTGGCCTACTCATGTTGCTGCCACCTCCACAATCTGTCATTGTGCCACTCTGTGTTCTACTCATGCTGCCGCCACTTCCATGCTATGTCATTGTGCCACTCTGTGGCCTACTCATGTTGCTGCCACCTCCACAATCTGTCATTGTGTCACTCTGTGGCCTACTCATCTTGTTGCCACCTCACAATCTGTCATTGTTCCACTATGTTCCACTATGTGGCCTACTCATGTTGCCACCACCTCCACACTGTGTCATTGTGCCACTCTGTGGCCTACTCATGCTGCTTCCACCTCCACTATCTGTCATTTTGCCACTCTGTGGCCTACACATATTGCTGCCACCTCCACGCTTTGTCATTGTGCCACTCCGTGGCCTACTCATCTTGCCGCCACCTCCACACTCTGTCATTCTGCCACTCTGTGGCCTACTCATGCTGCTGCCACCTCCAAAATCTGTCATTTTGTCACTCTGTAGCCTACTCATGCAGCTGCCACCTCCACAATCTGTCATTGTACCACTCTGTGACCTACTCATGTTGCCGCCACCACCACACTATGTGTTGTGCCACTCTGTAGCTTACTCATGTTGCCGCCACCTCCACTCTCTGTCATTGTGCCACTCTGTGGCCTAATCACTCTGCTGCCAACTGGCCACTGTCTCACCCACCTTGTGGTTTCCTAATGCTGTTTCCACCTTCCACTGCTCTATGAAGTTGTCACTATGTTTGGTTTTCCCCTTCTTTTCATCTGTCAGAAGGAATGAAAAGGACAAACAAAACCGATTGTGTCTTCGGAGAAGCCGTAAGGCTGGTATGACATGGTCCATCGTTTGCATCAGGATTGTGTGATAATTAGGTAGCCAAAAATAAGGGTGGATATAAAACACAGAAGACATGCAAATATTCCATTTACTTGTCATCTCTGTTTTGGATCAACTTCTGTTTCATTTTGGCTTTAGCAATACTAATGGATTATAGATCGATTAAATGTGGACACTGCTGGATCAAAGGAAGGGCAAAATGATCAGTGACGTCAACGCAAAATTACTGCCGACACCCTCTCCACTCTTTTGGGGGGTCGGTGACTCTACATGTATCAGTGTTTAACAGAACAGGTTCTGTCATAATCTGTGGAATCATCTGATGACGGTGTAAAAGGAGTGCGCTCTATAGTGGGATCTTGGCCCTCAGTTTGGTTCTTTCTAGCTGGTGTTGACATTATCCTGTCAGGCTACGTTCCCACTTCAGTTATTTGGTCAGTTTTGCCCCCATAATTGCCAATTTAGGGAAGTGTGAAGAAAATTCAAGAGCGGGCCTGTCATCGCGGGTCATACTAAATATCCCATTGTTCGATACAAACCAACCTCCCATGCATATTTCAGATGGCACATGTTCTACAACACATACAGCTCTCTAGCCGAAAATAGTTTTTTTTTTAAAAAACCGTTTGCGTGAAAAAAATTTGGGGTAAACAAACTTTGGGGGCAAATTCAGCAAATTGTCCGAATCGAATTTTTGAGAAATTCACTCATCTCTAATCATGACCACATATCACCACCACATAGTGATTGAATAATACCAACACATCATAACCAAATATTAAAACCATATAGTGACCGAATAATACTACTACATCATTACCACATATCACCACAGCATAGTGATTGAATAATACTGCCATGCTTTTCCTGATTAACCATTATACTACTACCACTACAACCAACATTCCCACCATACATTGACCAACTAGGGGTGGATACTAGTTGTACTCACTCCCTTTGCAAAAATAGAAAGGATTACAGACAGTGCAGTAACATCCAGTGCCTCATATGAGACCTGTTTTCTAATTGGAGTTATTCACTTTCCCAAAAAATATCTTAGAATCCTGACTTTTCCAGCTCCTCTTTACCCATTTTCCACCTTTGTATGGGGTGATAGGTGGAAGTGGAGGGGTGATAGGTGGTGATTGTTTTATATTGTGTTGGCAATAGGCTGCATAAAAATGGTGGGGGGTACTTTTGGAAGGGGGAGGTCATTTTTTAAAGGCAAATCTTCTGTGAACCAACCCACTGGAGACTGAGCTTCAGTTTTGGCCTGTACACCGCAGGATAATATTGTGCAGCCTGAACTCTGTCCCCTGAATCCCTGCACACTTTTTTTAGTGTTTCTACTTTACTACAAATTCCCTCCTGTGGACTACGTTGGATTTATTGACTCACAACAGCATTAATTTTTCTTTTTTATAAATTGATCATCGAGGACTTGTGTCAGGGAATGTTTATTTAAGTAAAGTTTTTTTATTCTAGTTGTGTTTACATTTTTCTTTTGAAATTTTTCCATTGTTAGTAATTGAGCTGTCTAATATCACAGAGGCTTGGTGTCAGCCAAGGGGTTTTTGTGTCAATGGTCCCCACCCCCCTTCCCCCGGCTGCCCGCACTTGTGGCCACCCCCGGGTGGGCGTCCCCTCCGGTCCCGCGGGTGGGGTCCCGGCTGCCCGCTTACCTCTCCGCGCCCCCCCGCGCCCTCCCCCTTCCCCGGCCGGCGGGAGGGGCGCATCCCCGGCCTTAGGCGGCCCCGCCCCGGCTCTCCGGGATTTAAAGGGGGCAGCACGCCCATTATTGGTTTAAAGGGCGCAGGTGACCCCCATTTAACCCCTTCCTTCCGGGTCACCTTTCCCGGATCTTTAGTCTTACTGCCTTTCAGAGAAAGCTTCTTCTCCCTTTGTATTTTCTACCGTTTTACCAACCGTCTTTCGTCGTGTTTGACCCAACCCAGCCGCCTTTGCCCTGACCTCTTGCCTGCCCCGACTTCCCCTACGTCTCACATTTTTACCACCCCCAACGCCTTGGCTCCACCGCAAGCAATAAACGCCAGGGGGACGACCTGGTATTTTCCCCGCCGCAGCAAGTCCATCCCCTTTGCGGCGGGCCCTGGTGAAAAACCGGGTTCTACTAGTTCCGTCCCCGGGTGGGGTTTAAACCCCACGCTTGCGGGGTCCGGGGATCCACTACCTGCATTGTTCAGAAAGACCCGGCCCAGGATCCTCCAAAGGGTACCTCTCCCCAGGAACCGGATTCACGGCATAGGGGCTCAGCATCACACAACTACGCAAAAAGCCCGCACTAAAACCAGGTCCGCCATGATCCCGCAGCTCCTGGCTAACCAACACCGCCGATCCTCCTCCGGGGCGACCCCTCCCCCACCCCACTTCTGGGGCAACCTTACCACTCCCCCGAAAGTTTGAGGGGGACCCCAAACTGTGCAGGGGATTTATTCCCCAGTGCTCGATGCCGTTGATTGAGGGCTGGAAATTTCCCCCCACTGAATGTTTAAGGGGGCCTTCGTGGTCAGTTCTGTCCGGAAGGCTCTAGTTTGGGGCCACCCCTCTCGGGGACGGGGCGATCCGGTGACGACGGACCTACAGGCTTTTTCCTCTCAGGTTTCCGCAGGTCTTTGAAGAGCGGCACGGGCCCCTGCAAGACCGCTCTACAATTTCCCGGGGGGTGACCCCTCGATCGCGACAAAAGCAGTTCTTTTTGGCCGGGCATCAGAGCTCCCTGGAAACGACGCCCACAAATTGCCATTTTCAAAAAGGGCTTGACGGCAGAGTTAAAGGACCCCCCCTAGGGGCTAAGGATCCGTCCTCCCTAAGCAGCTGAATCCACCACACTCGGGTCATGTTCGCTTCGCCGAGGGGAAAGAGGAACTACGCCGGGAACGTGATCCGCCCGACCAGCCTCTGCCTCGTCGGGCCCCGGTCTTCCAAAACCACAGCTGTCACTTACCGATCCCTACCATGAAGAACCCATGCAGGGGCCCGGGGCACATCTGTCCGAACAGGAGCTGTCCCCCATCGGGGGAGAAATTGTCCCTTTACTGTGCCACCCGGATCCTTCGCAAGGGTTTTGCCCGCTTCCCCCTCAGGGGCAGGGAAACGCCCGAAACCCAGGTTATGTCGGAAGGGCCCCCTAGGTGTGAACATTTTCCTCTCCACCCTTAAAAGGGAGGTTGGGGTCTCTTTGGGTGGGGGAACTCACTTTTCTCCCCGCTTTCGGGACTTGGATCCCCCGGGGAACTTTTTTTCACGCGCCCTGGTGTCCCAATCGCCTTCCCGGGTGACCGTTTGGAAAGCCCCCGGGTGATACCTCCGTGATGGCATTCTTAGTGAGGCCTTGGGCACAAAACCCAAAGCCATTGTCCCTCCGCTTTGGCTTTACAAAAAGGAGAAGATACCTTCTATGTCCTCCCCCGGTCGTCCTCAGCGACCTTTTGGGGTCTTTCCGTGGCTGCAGCTCCATGCCCCGACCCCAACTGGGGCCCCGGGGGTTTTCAACGCGGGGGCCCAACGCCAAACGCTGCTCTCATTCCCCCCGGCCAGTCCGGGGCCATTCCACCCTCAGTTTTCCGGGGCCCTGCCGGGTTTCCCCACAGAATCCCGGGGACTCGGGAAACGTCTTTTCGGAAAAAACGGGCCAATCCCTTCCTCCTCATCGCCCCTAGACTTTTCCCATTGCCCCTCCTTCCGGGGGCCCAAATCCTCGGGGCAGATTTTTACCCATTGTCCAGACCAGAAACTCAGGCCATTCGGACTATACCGGAGAACTCAAAAGGGTTTTATTCGCAAGCCTATCACTCCTGGAGCGGGTTTTTTTCTTCGTACAGAAAAAGGGATGGTTTTCTCCGCCTTGCATCGACTAAGGGGGTCTGAACCAATTCCCGAAAAAAACCGGAAACCCCCGTGCCACTAATTACGGAACTCTTTAACCCGTCTACAGGGAGCCAAGGTGTTCCCCAAAATTGGCCGGCGGGGGCAAAAAATCCATCAGAACCCTGAGGGAGATATGGAAAACTGCGTTCAATACCCGCAAACGGCCATTTTGATATCGGGTAATGCCATTCGGGCTGTGCAATGCCCCCCCGGGGTCTTTCAAGAGTTCGAAACGACATCTTCAGGGACCTGCTCTACCCCGTGTCATCTTTTACCTGACGACATCCGGTTTTCTCTCCTGACCTCCGGACCCATCTATCCAGTTACCCCTAGTCCCCCAACCCTTCCGCAACCGCCTTACCCAAATTAGAGTGGTCTTCCACCAAACCAGTCTGCCATCCTCTTCATCGTCTCCGCCGAGGTCTACAAAGGGATCCCACTAAGCTGTTGCTACCCTGCAATGGCCACGACCTTTTTGGCTTGGGCCATTAACTTTTTTTGGGCTTTGGGAATTATTATCACAGTTTATCCTCATTTCTTACCTGGTGGCTCCTATTGTGCCCCACCAGAAAAAGGCTAACCCCCAAATGTTGGCCACCGGCGGCCGAAAGACCTTCTCAGATTTGAAGTGGGCCTTTGCTTCCGCACCTATTTTGTCAGCCCTGACCCTGAAAAGCCTTTCGCTCTGGAGGGGGATCCCTTTCTGGGGGGGGGGGGGCCGGAGCTATCCTTACTCAAAAGGGCCCCAAAAGGGAAAACTACCCCCCTGGGCTTTTCTCAAAACCCTTTCGTCGGGGGAGAGGCCTAGCTATTGGGGCCCCGAGAATTACTCGAATAAAGATGGCCCGGGAAGATGGCCACTTTAGGGGGAGCTCGATCCTTTTCGAGGTATTTCGGATCAAAAAAATCTTCAGTACTCCAGTCGGCCCAGGCCCAATCCCCAAACCAGTGGTTCTTTCTTTACTAATTTGATTTCCGGATCTTTTTTCCCCCTCTGAAAAACATCGGGGCAGATGCTCTCTCTCGCGCACGAAGTCACTGGAGAGGACCGGACCCAACCATTATACCTCCGGAACGCCTGATCCCAGCAGCACCTGCCTCCTTCGGCAATACCCCTGGAAAGAAAAACTTTGGGGCCCCTCTCGGGCCCAAGAAAACCCTGAATTGGGACACTCTCGTTTTTGGCAGGACACCCGGGGGCCCCGTCTTTCCCAATTATCTTCGGTTTTTTCGGGTGGCCAGGGCGGGCAAAAGATACTAAGGACTTCGGGATGCCGTCCCACTTGTCCCGGAATAAGTCCCCCCAGGGTCCCCCGGGCTGCTGCACCCTGCCTACACCCATTTACCCAGGTCCCATGTGGCGATGGATTTCAAAAAGACCTTCCATCCTTCGGGGTAAAACCGTGATCGGGTCTTTACGGATAGGTTTTTAAAAAGAGTCACATTTCGTCCCACGGGCCAGGGTTACCTTCCCCCACTCTTGCCTCCTGTTCTTTATCACATCTTCCCCTCAGGCCGCCCCAGCACATACTCTGATCGTGGGTGCATTCGTGTCCAAGTTCGCGGCGCAAAACTGCTCCCCGATTGCAGGTGCAGTTAGACTTTTCCCATCCTACCACCATCTAACGGGCAGTAGACCGATGTCGACTCAATTTATAGTCACTCTGTAGCTTCATGCGTTTGCACGCTCCACAATGATGGTGCCACTGACCTCCTACCACTGTTGCCGCCACTCAACAACTCTCTGGTTCACTGTAGCTTTCGTGCGCCTCTCCCTTTTTTGTTGTATATGGTCTGGCCAATGCTCCGCACCCCCTTTCCTTCTGCCCCTTCCTCTCATAGAGTGCCCTCTGTTTATAGTCCTTGGTCCACCGATTTTCTTTCTGGCATCTGGAGGCAGACTGGTCATCCCTTGCATCAGTTGGCTGCTGTATAAGGCTAGGCGGACAGAAAAAGGGGGAACACAGCTCCAAATATTCCTTTACTTCTCCTGGAGACAAACGTTCTTTGGCTTTTCCGCAACCAAATTTTATGTCGATTAAAACCCAGCTGATAAGCTGTGGTCCACGCTTCCTGGCGCCTTGAATCCTGTGCGATTATGATCTACAGTATCATTTAAAAAGGTTCTGTCAATCTGGAATCCACCTGATACGGGATCAAAATTCTTTTGACGTATCCCCTCATGGAACTTGTTTATAGCCGGCTGACTCCAAAACCCCAAAGTTTTGGTCATTTTCCCCTCCAGATTAATGCCACATATGTGCGGTTGAAAGAGATTTGCAAAGAGGGTCGCCTTATGCGTGTAAACGGAAATAGCTTGTTTCATTCAGAAGGTTCCTATGAGTTTCGCAGGAGAGATCATGGGAACCCCCCCGGCAAGGGAAACATCCTGAACCCGCGTTGTCTGAAAAAATTCGGTCTCCGAACCAAAAGAGGGGGAAATCCAATTGTCGGATCGAGATTTTGAGAAATTACTCACTAATCTGACCCTGTCACCCCCTTGAGCCGGCCTGCATGCACACATAGTGACTGAATACCAACCCGCCGTGGTCCGGCCGTCACCCTTACCAGTTCCCCAGCATGGTTGGATCCCGGCTTTTCCTGAAACATTATATACTCCGCTACCCACATTCCCACCTTCTTTCCATGGCGGCTGGATACTGTGTCGCATCCCAAAATCGAAGGATTCAGACAGTCGCGAGACGCATCAGGCCTCATGAGATTTTTAAGGGGCATTCACTCCCCAAAAATTATCTTTAGGCCTGGCATGACCCTATTTAACCCCCTTTTCGTTGGGTCATATGGTGGAAATTGAGGTTGGGTGGTGACTGTTTCAGTGGAATAGGCTTCTTTAAAATGTATCCTGGTCTTGAGTAACGGAACCGTCTAAGGGCAATCTTTCTTGACCACGAAACCACTGCCCGGGCCTGCCCTCCATCTTGGCTGTCACCCGACTTCAGCCTAACTTTTCCAAATTTCTACCACCACTGCTTTGGTGTCACCTTACTACAATCACCCATGTGGACTACCTTGGATTTTCCGCCTGCATCAATCCATCTCCGCTTTTTTTGTCGTCGGGCTTGGTCAGAAACCGGTTATTTTAAGTAAAGATTCTAGTTGTGTTACCATTTACGAAATTTTTCCGTGAGTAATTGACGGTATTCACACCGATTCGTTACAAGGGGTTTTTTTTCACCCAAGACAGACACTTACCCCTTCTGAATGGTTTTACCTTGGCTGGTTATGAAAAAGAATGGAAAGGGAAGCCATATTATTTTCTTTTTATCGTTTTCTTAAAGAATATATATATATATTTTTTTAAAACCATATTTTTATAACCAGAAAGGCAAAACCAGCAGCTGTAGCCCTATGCTATCAGGATGGGTAGGTCCATGGATATTAGACCATTCCACCCTAAAAATATCAGCCTGCAGCCACCCCAATAGCAGACCATCACATTAGAGGATAAGCTTCTGACACTAACCCGAGTGTTCTGAGTACCCCTGGTGCGTTAGGTACTGGGGTAATAGTGAAAGTAGGTTAGTGTCATATTTGGGTGACAACAAACACCACTGGCTGATACCAAGCCCCAGCAATACTAATAGAGAGGCATCTATCAGGTATATACCACCATTAGTAACACTAGAAAAAAATTAAAAACAAAACACAGAACTGGAAAAAAACACATTTGTTAAATAAACAGTCTATGACACCAGCCATTGTTGAGCATTTTATTAAAGAAATGAATCCAATTCTGGTCTGACACACGCCAACAAATCCACAGTAGTCCAAATGGAAAACCTGTAAAAAACAGAAATACTACACTAACATACTGTATAATAAGTTGGATAGGCTATTCAGCACACAGGAAAGCTGGATGACACCCCATCCCGCACAGCAACCTGCTTTCCTATCCATGTCTGCTGTGGGGGTTGGAGTGTCACTCAGCTTTCCCAGATGCTGAACAGGCTATCCAGAACCCAGGAAAGCTGGGGGACATCCCCCACAGCAGGCTCTCAGAAAAGCTGGGTACCTGCTGTGGGGTATGGGACATCACCCATCTTTCCCAGATGTTGGATAGCCTATTCAGTGTCCAGAAAAGCTGTGTGACAGCTTTCCTTGGTACCTGCTTTATTTGGGGTGCCAATAATTTACAAAGCAGCCGACACTAGCTGGCTGCAGGCACTTTTTGGTTGTCCCAGTATGGGGAAGTTGGCAAGTATGTTTTAAGTGTTTGTTCATCCTGAGGACATGCAAACAGTTAAAACAGGGGCAATTCTGGGGATCCATGGCATGTGTCCTGGATTGATGGGACATACCTGCAGTAGTGTTGATTGAACCGTTCTTGAAAAGTTAAGTTCTAGTAGAACATCATGATTTTTAGAACTCGAAACGAACAGAACATTTTACTATTTGTTTGATTAAAATTCTAGTTCAAGTTCGACACGTCATTTTCAGTTTAGTTTTCAGCAGCTTTCTGCACTTTTGGCGGCCATCCAATCAGTGCAGAGCACAGAGAAGTGTCAAAAACGTCATCGCTGAGGTGTAGGGCTCTCATTGGCTGCTAAAATCACATGACCATGTTACATTTATTTCACTCTATTGCGTTCTGAACGCCATTTTCAGCTCACTCTCTGTACTGTACAGACTGCTCTTAGTTAGTTAGATAGCATTTTCTTCTCCATAGACATCAATAGTTAGGGAGTTTGGTATTGCTGATTGCATCTTTCCCACACCTAGAAGCTGTTATTTGGTGACATTTGCAGGCTCACATAACACCTAACTCTCATATACATGGATGTATATTATACAGAGTGCTTGTATTTGCTAAATCATACTCAGTGCTCAAAAGTTCAGTTTTTGCAGTATTGGGGGGTGAAATAATTTTATAACACACTGTCTTCAAATCTCCTATACAAAGAAATATATTCTAAATAGCGGTTGGTTGGTGAAAATTATTCTGAGTGGAGAAAAGTTCATTTTGGCAATTTTGGGGGTTCAGTAATTGTATAACACACCATCTCCAAATCTCCTATGTGTCAAAGTGGCTTTTGGGCCCCCTCAGGATGCAGGGCCCTGAAGCAGCTGCTACCGCTGCACCTTCTATAGCTACTCCCCTGCTTGCAAGTTGTCCTCATCTTTTCCATTAGCTATTGAAAGGAATTAAGTATTTTAGCCTCTCAGTTTTTTTCTGTCACTCTTAGGCTATGTTCACATGGCTTAACTGCGGGACGTAATTACGCCCCGCAATTACGCCGTGTGGCCGGGGGCGGGGGGGGAGCGGGGGGAGGGAGTTGGGGGCCGGCACTTCGCCGGCCCATAGACTTGCATTACCAGCGGCGTGTATACGCCGCTGGTAATTCACATGTCAATTATCTTCGCGCCCAGCGGATTCGCCGAGCAGGGAGAGAAGACGTAATCCATAGTTCTCTATGAGAACTGTGGATTACCGTAATGACTGGGCTGTTTTCAGCCCGTAATTTGCGCACTCCGGCGCATAATTACAGACCGACATACGGCCCATTTTAAGCCGTGTGAACATGGCCTTAGAGCCGTATTTTCTTCACTAAGTTCCACGTATCCAGTTTACTGTTATGGATGGTAATTACAGCTTCTCCTCACCTGTATGGGTATAAAAATTAACCAGGACATCTTCTCCTTTACCCCTTACCCGCACCACTCAAAATTCCCCCACCAACTTTTTTCCTACCCACTCTAAGAGTTCCTCCCTATCTTTCCAGTAATGCACTGGGGCTGCTGATCTGACAGCAATCAGTATAGGATGCTGTCAAAAAAACACGACAATGGTGGAGACTAGAATCTCACTCCCCCAGCCACCCTGTACACCGCCTCCCTCCAGTAAAAAGCTCTGTGTTAGTAGCAGGCTCACCTCCTGAGCCCGTACCATACTTGCACCCCCCACTGGCAGGCAGAGGTAGATGGCCTAAGCAATCACTAAAAACCTCGGCCTACCTGTCATCCCAGCTCTGTCTTGATTAACCTCTGCTGTGTTCACCTGTGTTCAATGAAATACTGACAACCTTAAAAAATTATTTTACTGGAAACTTTTGCTTTAAAAACAAATAGGAAAAAAATATGTTTCTTTTTTATGCAGGTTTCCCTCATATTATAAAAAATATGTTTTAATATAGTATTTATATTCAAATAAAGATAAAAAAATTTTGAATAAGCAAGTGAGCAAAAGCATTAAAGCTTCCAAAACAGCATGTACCAGAAAAAAGGAAATGTGCCTGATCATAAGTAGAGGAAAATGGGCTGATCTCAAAATAGAAAAGCAGAATTCTTAACTGTGGGTGTCATTTATTTTATGCCAGTTTGATTGTGCAACCCTGTATAACCATGCAGAATTGCTTTCCTGTTTACCTAGGATTCTGGAGGCTTTAACTTTTGCGTCCCAATTACATTTTTTCTGCAGTTTTATAGGCAAAAATTTGACACACAAGTATTCCTGGCACGGTTTAGTGGGCGAGAGAATTGAAATAACTGTGAAGTTAGGGTGTGTGGCAAATGTACAATCTCAGTCACTAGCATATAAAAGATATGGTTTCTTCCCATTCTAGACACTAGCTATAAATAATGCACAGTGAAAACTACTTCTAAGAACATTTCACAGAGAAGGCTATATATCAAGACTGTCAACTCCAGCTTCTTCATTCAGTCGCAGAGCTTTAAGGTAGGAGAACAGATTATATATATATATATTTGTATATATTTAATTTTTGTTTTACATGACTTCTGTATGGATAGGAGTTCTCTCCAATACCAGATCATACAATAGTTCTTGAAAGTTTGTGAACCCTCCAGAATGTTCTACATTTCCACATAAAAGTGGGCAGTTCATGGGAAGAAACCCACCAACATAACATTTGAGTTGACATTTTTTGTATGGCGCTGTTTTGTATGGCACTGATGTGCAGAACTAATTAACAATTACTGGAAACATTTAAATGCAGTTGTTGCTGCCCTAGGGGTCATACCAGATATTAGTAGCAATAATTTTGCCACCTACACATATATGGTATTGGATCATTTTCCTGAACAAATGAATGACTAGGTCTAATATTATGACTTTGTTTTATTCGTTTCTTTTTATCTACTTTTAGGACTGAAAAACTGATGTAGTTTTAGGTGGCAAACCTAAAAGCCCCACTGTGTATGTGCATAGGAAGGTGTAAATAAATATGGAATCAAACATTGAAAGGGGTTTCCTATTAATGTAAAGGATTGCACATCAGTTACTGCCACTTGAATGGAACTGTGTGATGGTTTACTGCATAGCAGGATGGGCGCGCTCCTGTTCTCCTGCCAAAGCAGCCATTTTATTAATAAAATAACAGTACAACTTTTTATATAAAACAATTCCCCCTGCTGAGGGAGGCCCATGGAAGCTCCAAAAAGTCATTAAACCATCTTCATGCACCAAATTTTTACCTCTAGTTGACGAGCACTGGCTCAGAGATACCAACTTCGAAAACACCCCCGCCCCTCTGCTGTCCCATTACTCCTCAACTCCACTCAGAGTCCCCAAACATCAGAATGGGTGCGGGGGAGACTTTATGTTAGACAGCAACCTTGAACTGTCAACTGTCCTTAACTCCCTTTCTTTATAAACCCTGAAACCACTCCTCTCATAAGACCCTCCCCATCTCTTGATCTCAGGCCGCTCCCTCCACACCACATCATGGTGGTCTCTCCATAGTGCCTTCAGCCCCATAGTCCAGCCTAACTTGACAATACACACCCCCCTCATAAGGCCCTGTCCATCTCCTGATCTCTGGCCGCTCCCTTCAAACCTCGTAATAGTGGCCTCACTCTAGGGCCATCAGCCCCACAGTCCATTCTAACTGACTGACAGTGACCCAAGAAGTTACACAAATTAGAGAAAAATATCCATCTCACCAATAATGTATATATATATATATATATATATATATAGTTAAACTGAGAAGTATCAACTGCTTTCTTTATTTAACAATTGAACAAGAATTTGCTCCACACTTTTTCTTTTGAAGCTTCTAACATGGGCTCACCGGCTTCTGACACATACTTCAGTGGCACACCTGTGGGTTGGGATCCTCCATCCCAGTCCACACTCTGAATCCACATGTCTGTGTTTACTAGTCGACTTCCCGATGTGTAAGCTCTTGGTTTAGCTGCATCGTGAGTAAACAATTCTGTCAACTTAACTACGCCTACAACCAGAGGGATTTTCCTTTACTGTTTTCCACTGTTTCTTCTCTCTATCACAGGGATACACTGACTGACTCCTCCTTTCTTGTGTCTTATTCTTTTTGATCTCCGGAGACCCTCCTTCTTCCTCCAGGTATCTCAGCTATGTTGACAACTAGTATCCAAAATCCTAATTCAAATCTCCTTCTTTGGACCCTGCAGTAGTTGCAGGTGACTCATTCATTTCTGGTGGCTGGATCTCTTCCTGGAGTGCGGAAGGCACCGCTGGGGGAGATAATGGCATCCAACACTCTGTTTCAAGGAGCTGACGGGCTAGTGGAGTGGTAATTTGTTCACATTCTTTTGGTACTGGAAAATTAAGTGTGGAAGGCCATAACATTACAGTGAACTCGAGAAAGGAGACCTGCTTTCCCTTCCAACTTGATCTAGAAGACTGGTACCTCAGGATAAAGTTGTCTTTGTATTTCTTGGGCCCGGAATTCCCATTTCAACTATAGTTTCTCAGAGGTTCAGGCTTTCTGATCTTTCACCATCACCTAGTCTCCCACTTGCAAAGGAAGTTGCTTGAACTTCTTATTGACAGCTAATTCCTGTGGGCTCATCCTCTTTGCCACCAAGTCATAATTCTTTTACGGGATCCACCTCCGCTCCCTTATCCAGGTCTGAGGAGTCAACTCTTCCACCCACCGCTCCTTAAGAGGCAGCATCGTGCTGAATGGGCACCATCCATTGTGACCAAACATAAGCAGAAATGGAGAAAATCCAGTTGTGACATGCACAGTGTTGTTTCATAGTTTCATAGTTTGTAAGGCCGAAAAAAGACGAGACGTCCATCCAGTTCAGCCTGTTGTGCTAAGGTGTTGTTGTAGACCCACTAATGCTCCCTTATATGGTCTATCCACTTTTGCTTTTCCTTTTTGTCCTGTGTCCTTAGCTTCTCACTCCATTCTCTTGTGGATAGTAAGCGGTGGTTTGAGTCTTCCAGATCTGATACAATCGGCAAAGTTGTCATGGTGGCACAGTACCCTAACTACAAGGTCTAATTCTACATATGGAAAAATGAAGAGTGGCTGCATGTGGCCAAAAACAGTAAGCTGATACTTGGGTACCATAGACAAAATTTAAAAAAAAAATGTACCCACAAGTGTTGACACTGAGAATAAGGACACCATGTCCAAAACGTGTCGTCCTTCTGTGTTGTGAGCAGGGCTGCCAATAGAAATTTTGGGGCCCCATACAGCCAAAGTGCCTGGGCCCCCTTTCCATGTCCCACCCCAAACATGCCCCTCCCAGGCACCACCCATTCACTGACGTGGCCCCGCCCCTTTCCACATCCTCATTATCATTTCCTAGTCTGGACAATAAAACTGTTTGATAAATTTTATTCTATTTTTTATAGGACTTGAAATGACCAAAAAACTGCAGTTTTTGCGTTTGGAATTATTTTCTTCTACAATGTTCAGTGTACGGGATGAATAGTGCCATATTTTAATATATCAAACTTTTATGGTTGCGGCGACACCAAATATGGGGAACTATTTTATTAGTTTATATTTCCTATTTGTAAAATGGCAAAGGGGGGTGATTTGAATGTTTAATACATTTTTATTTTTTTACACTTTAAAACTTTTTTTTAACTTTAACTTTGAGTACCCCTAGGGCACTTCACCACTAAGGGGTATGATCATTTTTACCGCCTAAGGCATTATGTAGCAGGGCTGGGGGAGGAGGGGGTGAGGAGCACTACTGAGAGGGGGTCTGGTTCCCGGTTACAAATGCACTGCCACTGTGCACAGATATGCTTTTTGTACTTACATGTCTTGTGCTGTAACTGGAGCCGGGACCTCCTCTCTCTATCCACACCGCGCTGTACTGCCCAGTGGCAGGATGCGGAACAATATTAATTCATGAGGCCCCGCCCCTCACGAATTCACTTTGTTCTGCATCCCTCCCACAGACAGAGGAGGAGGGCCCGGCTCTGGCTACAGTGCGCGGCGCAGGGATGTAAGTAGAAACTCCCTGTGCATAGGAGGTGGAGTGCAGCTGGGGCCGGGAGCGTGGGCCTCCTCTGAACAGCACAGGTTCCCCCCCAGCAGCGGCGCCACCTCTCGCCGGCTGCCGCTGGGCGGCGGCTGGGTCCTAAGGAGAGCTCGGCGCTCAGCTTGCCGCGGGCCCCTTATTTCACCAGGCCCCGTGAAGGAGTACGCCCTGTACCAGCTGTACGGTGGCCCTGGTTGTGAGCTGTACAGGTTTTTTTTTTCTTATTCAACAAAGTTTATTGAAAAGGAGGCATAAGAATAGCGGTAATACCAAAATCAGTTTTCATACACATAGCAAATGAAGCAAGACAATGAGAATTATACATTACAGTAAGGCACTGGGCCTGGTACATTATTATAAGGCCTAACAATCAATCAACTAAAGATAATATTAAAGGAGATCAGGTCTAAATGTAATACTGCCTAAACCATAGGTTATAACATCACTATCATATTATCGCCTTAGAATAAAGAACTAGGCAGACAATATTTGTGAAAACATTGAAGTATGGAGACAGCCTTCTGGAGAGCGCCTGTCTAAACATTTGCAGCACACTTTCAACCACATTAAAAGAAAAGTAAAAACAACCCCCCCTCACCTCCCTCCAAAAAAAAAAAACCTCACTTGGGCATCGCAATGAGGGCGAGGGGACACCGACTTTCAATTCCAGTATGGGTTTTGGGGTTTTTTTAACGTTTCCAGCATTAGGCCCCCGCGGAACTTTCCGGGGGAAGCCAAAACATCAATCAACTCGATGGTGTTTGTGCCTTTCCCCAAATTGTTTGTTGTTAGCCCTGAGTTCCCCATGGTGCAAGGGGGTTTTATGGAGGGGGGGCCATGGTGGACCTCCATAAGCGGGGTAGTAAGGCCTTAGCTGCTGTCAGCATAAACACTATTAAACTACCTTTAAGGACAGACAAAGGGAGGGGAATGGCAAATAAAAGTAGGGGCTGGGGCGTTCGTAGCGTTTTCCCTACCACTAACCTAACTACCTCTATCATCCTAACCCAAAAGGGCTGTATATAAGTGCAATCCCACAGCAGAGCCGCACCTCCAGCAACAATCAGAAACCATGGGAAAAAGATTGTGAAGCAATACAGGCACCCGGTACCAATGCAACAGCACCTTAAAATTAAGTTCTTGCAGTCTGAATGAGGTGAGGGACTTATATGATAGAACAATAGTTTTTTCCCTCCCCTTTCAGAAAAGGGTCTCCAAAATTCCCTGGTCCAGCCATCCTGGTAGGCTGGCTCAACTTTGGTCAAGGATTGTACAAGCAGGCTGTATATCTGTGAAATTAAATGTGTGGGTATCTGTCATCCGACACATAACTGCTCAATAGATGTTAACCCTCTATGTAGTTTAAGCCCCTGTTTGTTCTTGAGGCAAAAGTGTGAGATCTGCATGAAGGTGAGGGACAGTGGGCTTAGTGCAGATGCCACCTCATCCATAGTTTTTAGTGTCGAGGTAGAAGTGATGTCTTTGAACACAAGTGGCCTTTAAGGCCATTCGAGCCCCGGATTTGGCAAAATCAAAAATCCGGGCTGGGTTGTTTAAAAACTGGGGTCAATGGGGCCCTCCGAGGTAAATAGATCCAT
>JAODAL010007994.1:0-121094 GCA_025379985.1 Phyllomedusa bahiana | reverse complement strand
GATAACCAGGTTAACAGAAGGAAAAAATTTATGCCCAAACCACCCCCTTTTTAAAAAGTGCAGGGGTGTATTCTTACTTATCATATAGTTTGATCTCCAGCCCTGTCCTCATCAACACCCACCCCTGTGTTAAGGGAGCAATCACTGAAACATGTTAGGGGCCTTTTTAAAGCAGGCCCTGAAATGAAGTGGAAATGTGTTTTTGGGGGAAAAAGTCATTTTCGGGCAAAAATTGACTTTGCAATTAATTGCTGTTAAGCTATCATCTTTATAACATTCGGAGTATATAAAATTGCCATTAAAAACCTGATCAGTAGACTTTTAAAAAATAACATTTGTATCATTCTAAAAACTTTTGGCCATGACTGTATTCTTCTAGCTTCCAACACCATAACTTTAAGAATGGAGTGTTCTCTTGCTGCCAAATACACTCTTTCCATAAGATAACGTTACTTCACCTGTTGGCGGTTTTTTGGGGTTTGTGCCTGACATGTGTGCCTTGTACCCATTGACAAAAAAGGAAAGGCACGAGGGGGGGAAGGCTTTTAAGTTTTAAGAAATGTTCTATGTGTGAATGTAATAATGATACATATGGAAGTGATTACAATATCAGCTTATTGGGAGAAACCATATAATGAAACGGATGGTGTAGTATCCTCTCCTGGATAGAAGATAAGATACGGTTGGGCATGGGGTTATTCTGGTTTCGTATACCATCCTGAGCCACATTTTCCTAACAAACTGCAGCCAGACCTATAGACTCCTCATACTTGTAGGTTGCCGAGGCTGCTGTCCCATCTGGTTGCATAAAGGCTCAATTGCTTTAAACCCGGGTACCGAGCAGGCCAAGGAAATACTACTATCTGGCAAAGACATTGGGGAAAACCCCTTTGGGTGTATATGGCAATATATCCTACGAAAAATCCATTAAAAAACCTATCAGGGCAACAGTAGCACAAAGGGGGGTTTGCACATATGTTATGAGTACACAAACAGCTCAGTGATCATTATTAGGGATTACCGACAGTCTTAAACGGCTCCCAACATCTCACCAAAAAGTTGGGGCGTGTGTTCCCACAGAAAAGGGCAGGATTGAAGGGCACAGCACATGGCCTTCATTCTCCAATCCAATTCTTGGATCTGAAACAGAACCTGGATTCATAACTAAAGTTGGGCTAGGTTTCTCGTTGAGACCACCACTGCAAACGAAGGCAACAGTGACTGGTTGTCAATGGCAGGTTATGTACTGAATGCCTTGACACCAAATGACCTGAGCGCTTATTAATGGGCTGTGCAGAGACGGGGAGGGCCCCCGGGTTTTTTGGATGGGAAAAGGGAAATGGGGACTGCTCTTCTGTCTACTGGTTGTCTGTCTGGGGCATCCAGAGCTTGTTTGCCATAATGTAACCACGGCAGCTAACACCACCTAAAGTTTTATCAGATTGGCCTAGATGTTGGGCCATTGGTCACGAGGACCATCCTTCTTTCAATTGATGCCCCCCTCTCAAAGTTTGTTACCTGGGCCAAATGTCTTCAAAGTGCTTTGTAAAAGCGTGTCGATCTCTCACCTAGAGGTGCACCACCCGAACGCAGCCTCTGAGAGCTTCTTTACAGGGGGGAGGTGCCTTTATGCCCTCTTATGGTAAGTGTCTTATCGGACCACTCCTGCGATCTGTAACATACAGTTGTGCTCAAAAGTTTACATCCCCCGCAAATTTTTGCTTTTTTGGGCCTTTTTTTTAAGAATATGAATAACACAAACTTTTTTCCCCTCTGGGGTTCGTGGTTGGGTGAAGCCATTTAGTCAAAATACTGTTTTTTCTCTTTTTTAAAACATATTTACAATTAAAAAAAAACCAAAGACCCCGATCAAAATTCACTACCCCCTTTTAATACCATTTTTGGCCCCCCTAACACAATGGGCACTTTAATCTTTTGTGGTAGTTGTGGGTGGGCTCTGCCCATTCTTTGGCAAAAAGCCCCGTTCCTGTAAATTCCGGGTTGTTTTTGCAAAGAACTGCGTTTTTGAGTCTCCCAGATGGGTCAATTTAATTGGGGTCAGGGCTGAGACCCCCCAGAAACCCCCCTTTGTTCTGCGTGCCAATGACAGGTCCCCGGGCCCTTTTGTTTGGATCTTTCATGTTGAAACGTCCAAATACTCCCATGCGCACTTCCGAGGTTGAGTGCAAATTTGCCTCCATATTTTTCTGAAAACGCTTCATCTTTCTTCAACTTTTACCAAGTTTCCCGTGCCTTTGTAGCTCCACTCCCCAAAAAAAAATCAGCGATCCTCCCCCGGCTTTACGAAAGGGGGTGTTCCTTTCATCATAGGCCTTGTCAACATCTTGCCAAATGTAATGTTTGTTTGTGGCCAAAAAGTTCGATTTTGGTCTCATTGCTCCAAATGACCTTGTTCCAGAAGTTTTGAGGCGTCTCTGTGCCGTTTGTTGCATTGTAGGCGAGATACTTTGAGGCATTTGCGCAGTAATGGCTTTCTTCTGGCGACTCGGCCATGCACCCCATTTTTTTTCAAGTGCCTCCTTATTGGGGCATCTTGAAAGCGCCGCAGGGGGGTCCTGTATTTCACTGATGTTGTTTGTGGGGTTTTTCTTTGCATCCCAACAATTTTCCTGGCATTTTTGGGGCCCAAAATTTTTTTGTTGTTCTACCTGACTGTGTTTGGTTTTTACAGGGGCCCCTAATTTTCTGTTTGTTAATCACAGTTTGAACACTGCTGACTGACCTCAATTCTTTGGATATCTTTTTGTATCCCTTTCCTGTTTTATACAGTTCAACTACCTTTTACCATAGATCTATTGACAAATCTTATGCTTTCCCCATTACTCAAAATCCAGAAATGTCAGTGGCTGGATGAAGGATGCAATAGTCTGTCTGGATCCCAGTAACTCACTCGGCTTTTATGCACAAACACTGATTACAAGCAAACAGGTCACAGGTGAGGATGTTACCTTTAGTAGCCATTCAAACCCAGTTGTGTCAATTTCTGTCCATGTTATTAGACCACAATCACCAGGGTATGTCAGCTTTTGATCAGGGTCATTTCGATGTTTTTGGTTGTCATTATGATTTAAAAAGAGAGAACACAGAAGTTTGACAATAAATGGCTTCACCCAACCAAGAACCATGAGTGGGGAAAAAAGCTTTTGTTTTATCATTCATATTCTCTGAAAAAAGGCCAAGTAAGCAAAAATTGTGCCGGGGTATGTAAACTTTTGAGTACAACTTTATCTGCTTGAGACGTTGCTCAAAATACTGGCGATGCCGCTGTCTGACATGTATAAGTGTTTGTAGAAATGGATGTTGAGGTTAATGTGTATGAGTGAGGCTTTATCGACGTGGTCCTTTCGGCTGTATTGGTGATTAGAGCTGGATCTGGCAGGGAATGCTGTTGGGGGTCATTAGACTTATGGTTGGGTCATGCTTTGCTGCCATGATGTCTGAGTGTGGAGGCTGGGAGGGCCGGGCAGCAGAGGGTGCTACTTTCTAAGTGGGGATGGCTTGGTGACTTCTTTCTCTTTCCCTCCCTCCTTGCTGCTGTATAGTCTCACACTGAGCCAGTAATGTGAAGCTGCAGGGCGTCCTCAGCACAACAGCTAGGCGCACATAAAAGTACCACACCAAGGCTGCTTACTAGCTTGGCGTGGACCTGCCACCTGGTTGATGTCATACAGATCTGCCTAGCAACAAACCACTGGAGGCTCAGTATGAGCAGCGAAACAAGTACAGAAGGGTTTCTGGGAACCTCTTCTTGCTGTTCGTTCTGAGCTGCTATGAGCCTCTTGTGAAGGAGTACGAGGTGAATTCTAAGTGTGAATGAGCCCTTATAGAAGCCTCTGGTGGTACTACAGGTCACAGCAAGCCCCACACTGTCCAGCAGGGAGGGTGATTCTGCAGCCCCAGAGAAGCTCAATAGTTCCTGCTGACTAGTGGACCTGTCACTCCCTGAATACCAGAAATTTGGCTGATTCAGCAGAGTCAAAAGGAACTGTCATTAAAGGGGTTGTCCCACCATTAAGTGAGTAAGACCGTGCCTACAACGCAGAAGTTAAAATGCTACCGTACCGTGGTTTGTGGCGCGGGTTTGCGCAAAAAAAACACGGTCTGTTTTCAGCCAGCCCTTTACATAGAAGTGTACTGGAATCTGCTGGATGATAGAACATATATACTGGCAGAGGACTACCGGTTTAGAAAGCGAACAAAAGATATTCCCTGTTGTATAGAGCACAGCTCAGATTTTTTATTGCGGTCTATGGGGCAGTGGTTACAGTCAGATTCTAAATACTGAATCCACCGAAAAGCTGACCAGAAACCAGCACTGTGTAGCCATGGCTGTATGACCGTATTAATGTTTTCCAACCTTTTTAGCATTAGGAAACCCTTGGTAAGAGAAATTCTTCTAAGGTTATCCCTACTACTAACAAATGTGGACCAAAAGGCTAAGCCAAATTATGTGCATTACCTCTAAATCACATAAACCTGTTAAGTGTCACACTTTTTGTGGTTTTAGATTTTGGTTAGTGAGCTTGGGGTAAGTTCCGCCGAACTCCTTGTTCCACATTTGCAGCGTTTTGACAACCAGTTTGACCAACACCCACGGAACACTGTCCACTATGAAGAAAACGTGCATAAGATGGTGTCTTTGTGTTTGGGGCAAGTTCTGCTCCCTCAAAACCGTGTGACCTGTCTGAATTAGAGGTGCAGTTTCTAAACATGAGAAATGGTCTTAGGCCCCGTTCACACGGCTTATTCTGCCGCGGAGGGCCGTACTTTCGCGCCGGATTTGCGCTTCAGTTACGGCGCCAATCCGCCGCAGCAATTACGGTATCCACTGCTCTCATTGAGAACAGTGGATTCCGTCTGCTCCTCCCCGCCTCGGCGAATCCGCGCGGGATGAAAGTGACATGCACTATTTACTAGCGCGGTACGCGCCGTAAACAATGCATGTCTATGGGGCCGGGAAGCGGCGCCCCCGCCTCGCTCGCCGCCGCCCTCCCGCCCCCATCCCGGCGATTTGTGGCGCTCAATACGCGCACAATCCGCGTGAATAAGCCTTAAGGGCCCCGTTTCTAAAACGGAAAGGGGTTTAATGGTGTAATTGCCACAGTAAATCTGCCCCAATGTGATTCTTAAAGGAAATGTGTCATCAAAAATGACTTCTTGTTTGACTAATGTTTTTATGTTAAACACATTTTTAAGATTTTTGGTTATATTTAAATTTTCCGTATCACTTTCAATATTTTGTAAGAATGCTTAAGTCCTGCAGCTTCCACTTTGGCCACTAAGCCTATTAACAGTCTCACACTTCCTGTTCTGTAGAGAGAGATTCTCAATTGTCTGCTCGTTAGTAGCACAAAGAGGGTCAAACTAAAAGGAGACACCAGTGTGACTAGATAACACAGGATCCACCACTCACAAGAGGAGATGGTCACAGTTCACCCTTTCACCTCCCTGCACAGTGATATCTTCCCAGGTCACAGAGCATGACTAGAAAACTCTCCTATAGATGTCAGTCTTAAAGGAGTTTTGCCAGGAAGAGAGTTTGTTACCTCCTTATTAGCAAGAGGAGAATATAAACAGAGGAGAATATAAACAAATCATGCTGAGTCATGAACCTGCAGGGGTGAGAGGGAGGGGTGAGCAAGGAGTGAGGAATAAGGGAGCGTCTCAAAAGTTAACTCTACAAATAATAGCTTTCAATTTAGGGTCACCACAAAACAAAGCTCATACCTACATTTATATTCCCCCATTGCTCGTTATTTCCCCTGTCATCAGATTAGAAGTGAATTTATTCCCCTGCCATGGCTATTTCAGTTTCCTCAGTAACTGGGGACTGTAAATCAAATCTTTCGGGCTTTTTGTTAATGAGATATAAAGAAAAGTGATTTCTTTTAGGACTCACGTCAAGCAGTACATCGTCAGTGTCCATGTGCTGAAGCTAGTAAAAGCATCTGATTGCTTAAACAAGTCAACAACTTGCTAATTAGGGCTTTTGTTTTGGGGATAGATAAAAAAATTCCTCAAGTAGTTTGAAAGCTAATCTATCTAATTAGCATCTGATACAACAGAGCTTAGGAGCTGTAGGAGCTTATGCAAATTGTCCGAACGGAGTACAAAGAATTCTTTCATGCATTCTTTAAAACCCGTGGGGGGGGACAATTTTACTCCAAATTAATCAAAACTTTACAACAGGGGTTTCTCGGGCACAGAAAGACACAGCTCATACACTGCACTTTCTCTACAGCCCCTTGAAAGCTCATTCATCTTCCCTGTCATCAGATTAGAAGTGTTTCACCCAAGTGCCACCAGTCTTCTGGTCCTGTCTAATGCAAACTTTCAGGTAACTAAGGGGGACTGAGAAATGCTGTAGCTTTTACAGGCTTCAATTTTGTTAATGACATATATTTAGAAAAGCGATTACCCATTTTGGAGGATCTCACGTCAACATTACATCGTTGCAAAACCCCTTTAAGTCTCATGTGCATGAAGCTACTGTAAAGCATCTGATGGCCGTTAAAACAGTGCAATCAACTTGGCCTAGTAGTCAAAGTGAAAACAAGAATTATTAAATATTAAGTGATATGAATAATAAAAAAAATCCTAAAAAATGTGTTTAGCACAAAAACGGGACTTAAACAATGACTCATTTTTTTAATGACATATTCCCTTTAAGTCTGGCGTATGTTCTGTACACCACTATTATGTATTTTAAACAGATTTTAGACACTTGGGTGCCGTGTTTGTTGACAATTTGGAGCAGTTATTGGTGTTAACTGAGCCAAAGTGTTAAAGGTGAAAACAGGGCGAATTTTCACCCCCAATTCGGTGTGGAAGGGGGATAGGGAGCGGGGGCCGGCATTTTGCGGCCCATAACGTTAATTTTTGCCCCCAGGGCTGATACCCGGCCGGTAGAGGAGGGGTTTCCTGTTCTTAGGACGGGTTGAATTAACCGTTAATTTTCCCGATTGGGCCCGTAATTGGCAATTTCGGCCGTTTACTGACCGAAATAGCGAAACCCAAATTTAAACCTTGAAACATGGCAATAGTTAAAGGGAACAGGGAGAGAATTTTTAACACCAACAACAAAATCGGGTACACTTTTGTGCTGCCATAGAGGAACATCCACTGTGTCCTCATGGCTTTCTCTGGGTGTTTACAACTGCCTTAGTTCTTCAATGACGGGCTCAGAGCAGGTACAAATTATAATACTTTCTACCACACCTACTTGCTTTCACCTACTGATTGATTTGCTAAATTCTGGAAAAGCACGTATCACTTTTTTTTTTACACTTCACAAATAATTTCTACTTTGTGTTGCTCTTTCATGTAAAATATCTATAAAACACATTTGTGGCTGTAATGTTTGAGGATGAGGAACAGTTAAGGGGTAGGAATAATTTTGTAACCCACTGTAATATAGCCATCATGAAGTCACCCGCTCCATCTGTCAGCCCAACAAGGTGATTGTAGCGTGCATATTAGTTACCAGAGCAGTAGGAGGTTTAACAAAAGCTCCCTGGTCCGACCTCCGTATATCATGACCTAATGAGTTGTTTGTCAGTGTAGAAATAACTATCAACAGTGCCTTAAAATACTGTGTATTCCAAGGTGTAGTTGAAGCAGTTAAGACCGTCACCTCTGCAGGTCTCCTGGGGGATGAGAAATGGTAACTTTAAAGGGGTTGTCTCACTACATTGATTCGTCCTGGTTTCTTGGTTTCATTTTGAATTCAGGGACGTGTTTACTGGCTTCTACTAGGCTGCAGTAGAAGCCAGGTCTGTATCTCTAGCAACCAGTGTTGGAAGCCTATCAGGAGAGATCAAATAGTTCTGTAGCTATAGCGACCTGAGGAGCTGATGCAGCCCAAACAGAAGGGGATATCTAGTAATAGGTAGGACACTAATAGACATATTTGGCAAAGTGACTTGTTTTTGCAAGATCTTTAACATAAAAAGCAATCCTTGTAGTGAGACAACCCCTGTAAGTAAGGTTTTATAAAGTCTACTAAAACATAACTTATTTTATTTTTTGTTCTCACCATGCTACTTGACAGTTCCACAGTCAGCTTTAGGCACTTGTTTCCTGGTCAAGCTGTCGGTGGATTCATAGCAGTGATTGGCATATCATCTCTGATGTTTCTAGCTGATCATGTTACATGACATGAGTGCAGGAGGTTTGTAAATAGCAGTGCACAAGGCTACAGAGCTCTAAAAGTTAAAGCTGGTCAGTAAGTAATGTAAACAAGCTCAAGATGAGGAACACAGCAGGAAGTGACATAACCATCGCAGCCAGTGCTGGAGCCTGTAAGAGCAGAGAGATGTGGGTAGGAAGGGAAGCTTGTGGGCATTAGCAGTAGATAAGTTCTGCTCCTAAGAGAAGCAGAACAGCAATGTATTTGGTAATAGTCTTCATCTTTGCCTACATGTTTAAAGCTAATGAATGAAACGTTAATAGCCCTTAAAGGGGTTGTCTCACTACATCAATTCATCTTACATCAGTCTTGTTTTCTCAGTTTCATTTTTGAATTCAGTGTTTACTGGCTACTACTGGTTTTCTGTGAGGAGCTGCTGAGGACACCAGGTCTGTAGCTATAGCAACCTGAAGAGCTGATGCAGCCCGTACAAGAGGGGATATCTAGGAATAAGTAGGACACTGTTAATGGACACATTTTACGAAGTGACTTGTTTTTAGATCTTAAACATCAAAAGCAATCCTTGTAGTGAGACAACCCCTTTAAGGCTCTGTCCACGGCGAGTATTTCAAGTTGAAATCCATGTAGATACTCTAAGAAGAACAAGCCCTCATTTCTCCATGGAAAATAAAAATATTATGGGACTCGGAAAGCAGCTGCAAAATAGACTTCTTTTTAAAATATAATTTGATGTAACTCAAGCATATAAAAGTACTTATCACCACTTTTGATCTATAGAATAAAGTTGGATAAATGTAGTGTAAAGCTGTTCTGTATAAAACCCCCTCAAAAGACAAGAGGCACTTCTCCGTCTTGAGGAATAAAGATGGTCTCCAGAGGTGAAAAGCCTTGTTTCCCATAAGAGTCTGAGGAGTAGCTGCCTCAGGAGCTGGTCACAATAGGAACAGGTGAGGGCTTCAGAAATTCTTAGAAAATTACTGGCACTAAAACATTTACCTTTCTCTAGACTTAAAGAATTCTTGCTGGAATATAGGTCTAGTCTGACGGCCATTTGGGAGGAGGCGTTATTTAAGGGAAGATTTGTTCATGGCTTTCATGTTTCTGTAAGGGGAATGTTTTTAACCCCTTAATGACCGCGTACCATCTTTTGGCGTTGGCTGGTGCGGGTCGTTCGTCTGCAGCGACGTCTTTTGCCGTCGCTGCAGACATCGGGGTTTGCGGCTTCGGGCGCTGCAGCAGCGCTGGGATCGGGGCTGTACTACACTGCCCTGATCCCAGAACATCTCCTGCGAGCACCGGGGAGCGGAGGAAATGTAAATGGTGAAAAAAATTGAAAAAAATCTGCAATTATTTATAAGTGAACTGAAACTATTCCCCCATAAAGTACAACTTGTCCTGAATAAAACGAGGCCTCATACAACTGCGTCATTGAAAAAATAAAAAAGTTACAACTATTGAAACGCGAGGAGGCAAGAACTAAAAAAATTACAATATGTAATGTAAGACATTAAACCCACAAGCAAAAAGTAATTACGGAAAAACATGTAAACCGGCCAAACTGCAAGTTTTAGCCCTGCCCCCATTTACCCTAAAAAAAAACAAAAAAAACTTATATCGCCTAGATATAAATATCTGTGACAGAAAAGTGACACCATTACAAAACTTTTTGGTGTCACTTTTGCTGTTTAAAAAAATTTTTTTTTTTTTTTTGAAAAACCAAATCGAATGTCAAAATGACTAAAAAATAAAGCGTAATACTTCACAGAAAAAGGGGCGAAAAAATTAGCAGAACAGTGCAGTGTGAGAAAGCATTATATCATTCAACCCTGTGTCTGTTAAGGAAGGGCCTACAAGGGAGTATGTGGCCTGGCCAGGAACTGGCTAAAGAGGCCTTTGGCAGAAAAATGTTAACAAAAGTCAAGTTGCATTAATTTCTATACCTTGTGTTCAGCAAATGGGCCGAGGCTCCACTTTGCAGCAGTGTTGTCTTTCCCACTGTGGCTCAGCAGTGTCCCTAATCTTCCTTTCCTCATCATTGATTAGTGAAGTGCTGTGTCCACTACTGTTGTCTCATTTCTGGGTGTTACAATTTGCTTCCTCAATTAGTCTTGTCTAATGAGGGGAGAGCGCACCCTGCCGGTCATCGGCTGATATGCATGGGTGCGCCGTGTACCTGGCAGGAGAGCGATGTGACTACCTCGCCAGAGTAGATGGAGCGAGATGCTTTCATGCGAGTGGATGGAAGCACCCAGCTGCTGCATGCACATTGGGCTCAGAGGGAGACTGTTGCAAGGGCTGATTTCTCTTGTCTCCATGGAGACTGGGGTTCGTTCAGCCCGGCCTCTGACTACATGTGTTTTCCTACAATGGTGCTTAATGGCCAACATGCATTCTGCAGCGGTGTAGGAAGATTGGAATGGCTCTGTCTGGTTCTCATATCTAAGGTAATCTCTCCAGGGTCAGTTTCACATTAGAAAAGTAATCCTGTTTTGGCGATATTATAGGAAACAGGATTATCCATTGGAAAGCCACAGAACCATGGCGTGATCATACAAACTCCATGTAGATGGTGCCTGTGGTATGCGATAGTCAACCCAGAGTTAACAGATCTGTCTGGATTGCCGTTTGTTCCAGACAGTTTTAGAGAAGATGCTCACGTGGAGACTTGGGGCTTGTCCCCACGGCACGGGTTTGCGGCCAGTTTTTCAGACAGTTTGCGGTTCTGCAGACCGCCTGATAAACCGGCCCCAAACGAGCACAACGGGGCTCTATGGAAAACACGTCCAGCAGTCCCCACTGCACGGGTTTTCCGCCCGAAAAGCATTCTACATGCACATTCCTCCGACCGGTTTTCGGACGGAATATGTGAATGTGAAGGAGGAGGGTTTTTCTCCGGGGCTCGTTTAGGAGATGGGTCCCACCTCTGAGACCTGCACCTGTCAGACAAGGATGGTATATCCTAGTGCTGTGTCATCAATGACTGTAGTGAGACAACCCCTTTAAATGAAAATGGCTGCTGGGTGATACTGCTGACGACACCCTGGCTAAAGCAGATGGTCTCTAGTGGTTTCAACAACAACAGTCAAATGATTGCTAAGTTGGCTTTTATTTAGAAAGGGGTCCACGATTCCTTTTTTTTTTTTTTTTTTTTTTTTTTTTCATTTTTTGACTGTATTTTCAATTGCCATAGTACATCTTTTCTTGTTACAAAGCATTTCAGTGTTATGAACAGAGAGTACATAGCGAAGATGCAATACAAAGTAAGATTTTTAATTACATAGCATGCAATCAGAAATATAAAGGCTTGTATCTACAGTCTTTCTTGACAATAGTTTTTTTTTTTTTTTTTTTTTTTAGAATTTAGTGTTTGTTTTTTGAATAGAAACACTATTCAAATAGAACCTGTCTGTTTTTAGCCACTTTAATGCCATGGTCAGTAGCGACCATGACATCTGAGCAGTTCAATATGGTGGTGGTTTAGGGAGTGGAGTACTAGTTGAGAATTAATAAGTCATATATGCCCCTCGGTAGGTGAAAATCTCATTCTTCAAAAGACGAGCAGTCGTGCAGCTCTAATGACAAATGGTCTCTTGAGAATCTGGGGACGTAAAAACAAAGGTCTTTTGCTGTGTGTTTGTGTTCTAAAGCTAAATTCAGGTCTAGTCTTAAGCACACTGGGCCTTATGTATGAAAACTGTCTTGCAGTAAGACTCTTTGTTGCCCGTAGCAACCAATCAGAGCTTGTCTTTCAGTTTTCCAGAGCACTGTATGAAATGAAAGCTGCGCTCTGATTGGTTGATATGGGCAGCAAAGACTTTCTTACTGCTAAACTCTTTTCATGCATAAGGCCCTCTGATTTGCAAAATTTGGGCTATGTCTCATTACACTGTATCGTGAGAACTCTATCAAGCAATTGTGGAATTGCAATCTAAATTTTTCGTCTCCTTTTAGCCCTGCTGTCGGGGGCAGAGGGAGCGTTTTTGAACACTTAAGCCCCAACAGAAACATATAAAAAGTTATGGCTCTTGAAGCATTGTGATGGGGAATGGGAAGTCGATGAGGTATTTCCTGAAAGGGGTATTCTCACCACAATGATTAGCTTTAAAGATGTAAGCAATGATAATGAAAATTACCAAATACATTGCTGTACTGATTTAGCTTCCTTTCAGAACTAGAGCCATTTTTATCGCCTACTTTTATACAGAAGATTTACCAACCACCTCTGCTCTAGCAGCTCTTGCCAGGATGGTGATATTACTCCTTGCTGTGTCTTATCAGCAGTACAGGAACTTGTTGATCTTTATTACTGATAAACATTAACCCTTTAGAGCTCTGTCATCTTGTGTTTGTGTTACAACCCCTCCATATCCAATGTCACTCTAAGGACCACATGTATGAAAACTGTCTAGGTCTAAAACTCTCATTTTTGACCTTAGCAACCAATGGAGTCTCGCCTTTAGTTTTTCCAGAGCACTATATGAAGTGAAAGGGGCGCTCTGGTTGCTATAAGCAACAAAGTGAACTTTAGACCTGGACCGTTTTCATACATGTGGCTCTAAAAGTCTGAGCTAGGAATAGCAGAGCTGAAATGTCAATGACTGCTGTAGAACCACCCACAGCCTGAATAGGAAGTGGGAGCCAGAAACTGGCTGTGAATAGCAGGATCTGTGAAACCGCATGGTGAATACATCCTTTCTAAGAGGTTAAAGCAAGTATATTTAAAATAAAACAAAAAACAATAATTACAAGAAATCTGTACCATGGAAATAAAGCCTTAAGGCCACTTAGACATTGGTGCGTTTGTCAGTATTTTGTATTGGTACTTGACTAGTAATGGGTCCAAAACATGGTTGACATCTGTCCTCTGTAGTTAGCTCTAGTTTAGACAAAATAAGGTTACAGATGAGTCTGTGCTTTACATTTTTGTTCCTCTTTTTGTTTTTGGATGTTTTTTCCTCACTGTCAAACTTGAGAAAGCGTTTAATGATTCCTATTTGCTACTTTTATTGACCTCTCCATTTTATAACAGTTGTGTCTGCTTTTCTTGCAGGTTACCTGGAATGTACACGCGTCCTTTAAAAGGGGCTGAAAATTGACACAAATCCTGGTTCTCCATCCCATGCAATGGCTACTGGACTTAAAAATGTGGGCAATGCTTTTGGTGGCCCAGCTTCCTCTAAAAGCTTCCAGACCACATCTGTTGTAGTTGATGACGATGATGATGTCGTCTTTATTGAACCTGTTCAGGTGCCTCAAAATGCACCGCCTGCAACTCTAAGAAGTGCAGGATTTTCTTCATTGACAAAAGAAAACCACAGGGCAGACTTGAAATCGCACTCTTCCAGCAAGGACTTAGATACCAGCAAGGGAGCAATAAGTGAGACAATCATCATTGATGATGAGGAAGAACCTGAGCCCGCTCGTGTCCATGACAAAAATGCTTCCACTTTCACCAGTCGCAGACTTATGGACACCAACAGACCTATTAACGTGGATTATCCATCTTCATCTAGCTTTTCCAGAAGCAAACCAAATGCTGGCATAATAACTACTGAGCCTGACTCTGAAATACAAATCGCCAATGTCACCACTTTAGATTCTGGAATAAACTCTGTGAGTGATGGACACCATCAGGCTTCGGAGAGCAGAGATCTGAATCTGATGATCACGCATGTCACATCACTGCAGAATCCTGGGATGGGAGACGTTCCTAATGGATTGCAGTCAACTAATTTTGGTGGTCATGTACCCACTTTTCCACCTCAACTTACCTCACAGACCAAGCCTACAGCGGGACCTTATAATCCAGGAAGAATCAGTGTTGGTGGTGACGTCTTTCAGAACGGAGAATCTACAACACATCATACTTCTGGTTAGTATTCAATATGGCGGGAATAATCAAAAAGGCTGCAAGGGCAAGTCAAAACCTCTGCACTCGACTTTCAGAAAAGGCAAATACATTATATTTGCACACACTCCCTGCTTTTTAATAATCTTTGCCCGTCTGGTAAGGAGCTTTCGTATTCCCTTCTTAAAAAAATAAATAAAATAAGCCACGAACGCATCGCAGTGTTCACCTCTTCATCAGATGTAAATCATCCTTCTCTTAGAGCTCCTTCCAGCGGGCTAAAAGGGGGGGATGTTTTCAAAGCCTCAAAACAAGGTTTTTGGAGAGTGTCAATGGTATGGGCAGCAGTGTGCAGGTATGTCTTGACACTCAACAACACCCCTAGTTAGGCTATGTTCACACGGCTTATTCTGAAAATATTTCAGCCGTAATTCGGCTGTAAGGAAAATTACGGGCTAAAATAGTCCGTCATTACGGTAATCCCAGTTCTATAAAAAATATGGATTCCGTCTCCTTTTCCCTGCTCGCACAATACGGCAAGGGGGGAGAATGTGCATGTCATTTTTTCACGGTGTAACCGCCGAGAATAATCATGTCTATGGCTCCCCCTCCCCCCCCCGTAACACGGCAAAATTGCGGGGCGAAATACCCCCGAATTAAGCCGGTGAACATAGCAGTGACCCTTCCTTTTTTGGGATTTTAACACAGCATTTTTGTCCAAAATCGCATCAAAAACCCCTGCTCGGTAGGACCCAACATGCAGGCGCTTTTTGGCTGAAAGGGGGATCACACCTTATATTTTTTAAAGGGGTTCTGCTGGTTTTTTGGGAAAAGTTGTGAGGGGATTCGAAAGCCATTTTAAAACAATCATGATCACTTGTCTGAACGCTGACGCGTTGAAAGCAACGTAAAATCACACTGCTCATTGCTAGATGCAAGTTTTTGTCCAAAAGATGGATCCAAACATGCATCTATAAACGTATGTACACACGGACAGAAAATGCCATGTGAACAAACCCTTATTCCTGATACTCGTGCCACCTTCCTTGAACTTCCTTCCTTCCACTTCAATAAAGCACTTTCTCCATTCTTTGCATACATTTTTCTTGATAAGTATTGGCATCACGTACGCCTTCAGACCACAAGAAACCAGGCACTGTGATCGAAATCAACTGCTCCACCGTCCCAGTGCGGTTCCAAATTTGATGTATAAGAAACATCTGGGCTCGGGACACTTACACACAGAGGCCAGGCAGGTGGGGCTCGTGTAAGCTCTGCTTGACGTTGCGCAGTTTTTTAACTTTAGTAACAAAGCTACAGAGCCAAGGAGGTGCAGGTTTTTTTTTTGACAAATCATTACCTGAGATCTAATGTTGTTAGCACCAGTACATCATAACCTACCTATATTGCGTGGGACGTCACTAATTTTTTTGGGGGAAAATTCCCCGCACATGGACAGCAGTCAATTGTAGCTTCTTCTCATGGACGTGTAACCTTGAATTGAAGAAGTAAAGCAATGGATGCAGTGCACCAAGCATGACACTGTTAACCCTAGCCCAAAACCATAGTTTACTCAAGCTCGCCCCATTTCTAACAATTTCTTTTGTGCAAAACACAAGTGGAAAGGGCATTTTTTCCCCCCTAGCGTTGCAGTCACAAATGAACCAATGTAAATTGTAAAAACTTGCTCTGCAGTGTGACTATGGAGACGGCAACAATTGAAATTTCAATTTAACTTGCGTGCCAATAGTTTTTGACTGTCCCTCATAGTAATAATGATGGCGTTCGGGAAGTACGTTTACAAGGTCTATGGTAATGAACATAAGAGTGTCTCCAACAATTAAAGGGGTTTTGCCACGATGAAATGTTGACGTGGGATCCTCCAAAATGGGTATTTAATCACTTTTCTAAATATATGTGATTACAAAAAGTGAAGGCTGTGAGAGCTATAGCATTGCTCAGTCCCCCTAAGTTACCTAAAAGTTTACATTAGACACGACCAGAGGAGCTGACAGGAGCTAATCTGGCCGCACTTGCGTGTTTGCACTTCTTAACTGATGACAGGGAGCATGAATGAGCTTTCAAAGGGCTGAGGAGAAAGTGCTGTGTAGGAGTCTGTCTGCTGTATAGAGAATCCAATGTTGTAATGTTATTATTTGAGTAAACTTTTGAGACGGTCCCTTCTTCCTCACTCTGCTCACCCCCTCCCTCTCACCCCTGCAGTGTTCATGACTCAGCATGCTTTGTTTATATTCTCCCCTGAGCTGATAAGGAGGTAAGGAACTTATTTGTGGCAAAACCCCTTTGTCTGGTTTCACAGCCAAAAAATGCCGGAAAGTCGACCTAAATACGCCGGCGCCAGAAAAAGGATCGGGAAAAGAACCAACCTGTGTAGACTACAGATCTTTTTTTCTCTTAAAGTCTATGGGTATGCAAAACAATGAGATTTTCAGCGGTTTTAGAATCCTAGCGTGCAGTGTAGACATAGCCTAAAAACCTTTTGTGATCTGCACCTTCCTATCCAGAATTATGAAATTAGTGTTCAATTTTGTTAAAAAATTTTTATTACTTACAGGAGGAACGTGCCATTCTGTTCACTATATGGTGCAAAGTAATCATCGGGGTTTTTTTTTCTATAAATTTATGCTGCTTCCAGAATAAAATGAAAAAATCATGCTAGCTTAGTTCTCACGATTTCATCACTGCCACTGTCCACTATCTTCTGTTTACTTCCCACTCCTGGTGGTCAGCTAATCACCACTGCAACAGTCGCTTGATGTTTCTCAATGTCACTGCTCGGAGTGTTTAGTTCCCAAAATGGCCACTGCAGGCGGAGCCCAGTCTAACTGCCAAGAGTGGGAAGTCAGCGGCAGGGCTGTGGAGTCGGAGTCTGTGGCTATTTTGCAGGAGTCGGAGTCGTCATAAAATGGACCGACTCCAACTCCCAAAATATATAATAAGTTGGTCCAGTTAGTTCGATGCAAAGAGCAAGAGGAATTGGGTCCTGCCGGTGCTACTGCTCCCATATCTTCAGCCTCATCACATGAGGAGTGTAATTGATGCAGGAGCAGGCAAAGCGCTGCCACAGGGGAAAAGATTATGCTCCTATGGCAAACAGATTTCAGCAACATTTTTCACCTGCTTTCAAAGAAGTAGAAGAGTCAACCATTCCTCAAAACTGACACTGGCTGAGGCAATTCCTTTATACCCCGACATTGTTAGAGATGTTACCCCTGTGGTTATCGTTTTGCCCCCAACCTAAGTTAGTGTAGAGAGGCCGTTCTCTATCCTGGAAATAATGAGATCAGATGTGAGGTCATGTATGCAGGATGTGATGGAGGCAATACTATTTCTCAGAACAAATTCAGAGACTTCACAAATGTTCCTGCAGTGTTTTGCATAATATTTTTGTGTTCTAATGTCATATCCAATAAATATATTTTACACTGACAAGCAAAATGGTAACAATGGTTTGAACTTGTGACTTTCAGGCTCCATATCTCACTCTCCACTACAGCTTTGTACAGGAGGCTACTGTAATTTTATATATAGTCATCTTACCTATCTTATACATAAATTTGACTTGCAAGTATTTAGCATCTGCTTAGTTATAGTTTTGCTCCTAAAATTTCAAAGTGTTAATTTTTTATTTGTTATTATTTGGGAAACCCACCTTTTGATTTTGAATACTGCCTGAATCCTTCTGGGCTCTTAATTAGATTCAAGCACATCTTGACCAAAATCTGATCCCAGGTCTCTTCTACACATTCCCAATGTTGGTGCAGACTGGACTTGGATACAAATACAGCTTTTTCTTCAACTCTACCCACAAGTGTTCAAAAGATCAAAACATTGTTACCCTTTTGCTTGTAAGTGTCTAAATAGCTTGATTATTGTATCATAAGGTGATAAACAGCCTGATGTTACTACAGTAAAGTTATTACTTAAACATGCGCAATGTATGAGGGAGTCGGAGTCGGAGGTTTGGGAAATTGAGGAGTCGGGGCTTCGGCTTGCCGACTCCACAGCCCCTGGTCAGCAGAAGACTGGAGGATATGGTGGACAGTGGCAGTGAGGAAATGGAGGTGAGAGCAAAGCAGAGTATTTTGTGATCTTATTCCGGCAGCAGCATCATAATCTAAAAACTGGACAACCCAGTAAGATGACTGCTAATTCGGACAGCAGCAATGAGTTTCTTTAAAAAAAATAAATAAATAAATAAAAAAAATAGACATCCCCTTCAAATGACTGTAGCTGTTTACTTCTTTTACACATTCATAAATACCTTTAAAATACCTTAATATCTTACCCAAGTAGTAAATTGCAAATTGTAATAGTTTTGCGATCTGTAACTGGTCTGATGCTCCGCTGTGTCTGTAACATCATAAAGTTGTAACTAGAGGTTTGCAGTGCAACCCGCTCGGCATCAAGAGGATATGTGCAACAAAGGTGCAATCCATAAGGACCTGAAGTAGCCATACACTGGAAAATGTGCACAGCTGTAAAGGCTAATTTAGACCCCATCGTTAGATGGCGCGTGATGGATGCTGATTTATGGCAGATTTCTGTTGAAAAGTTGATCCGCCGTGTTATGCTACTTTCAGGACTGTGAAGTCGGAGTCGTCATAAAAAGGACCGACTCCCAAAAGATATAAGTTGGTCCAGTTAGATCGATGCAGTGCAAAGAGCAAGAGGAATTGGGTCTGGCCAGTGCTACTGCTCCCATATCTTCAGCCTCATCACATGAGGAGTGTAATTGATGACATGGAGCAGGCAAAGCGCTGCCCCAGGGGGAAAGATTCTGCTCCCATGGCAAACAGATTTCAGCAAAATGTTTTCACCTGCTTTTAAAGAAGTAGAAGAGTTCAACCATTCATCAGACCTGACTGTGGCTGAGGCAATTCCTTTATACCCCGACATTGTTTAAGATGTTGCCCCTGTGGTCACCGCTTTGCCCCCAACCCAAGTTAGTGTAGAGAGGCCGTTCTCTAGCCTGGAAATGAGATCAGATGTGAGGTCATGTATGCAGGATGTGATGGAGGCAATACTATTTCTCAGAACAAATGCAGAGACTCCACAAATTTTCCTGCAGTGTTTTGTATTTTTTACAATTTTTTTTGTGTTCTAAAGTCATATCCAATAAATATATTTTACACTGATAAGCAAAATGGTAACAATGTTTAAACTTTTGAGACTTTCAGGCTCCATATCTCTCCATTTACTACAGCTTTGTACATGAGGTTTCTGTAATTTTATATACAGTCATCGTACATAAATTTGACTTGCAAGTATTTAGCGTCTGCTTAGTTCTCAGATTCTTTCCTGTAACTGCATTGTTACTGTTTTGCTCCCAAAAAATCAAAGTGTTAATTTTTTATTATTTTGTTAGTATTTTGGGAAATCCACCTTTGGTTTTCAAAACTGCCTGAATCCTTCTGGCTCTGGATCAGATTTAAGCAATCTTGACCAAAATCTGATCCCAGGTCTCTTCTACATTTCCCAATGTTGTTGCAGACTGGACTTGGAAACAAATAAAGCTTTGCTCTTCAACTCTACCACAAGTGTTCAAAACATATGTTAGCCCTTAGCTTGTCAGTGTCCTTTTCTACCAAAATATCTGATTATTGTATCATAAGGTGGTAAACAGCCTGAAGTTTACCATTTACTACAGTAAATTTATCACTTAAACATGCGCCACATATGAGGGAGTCGGGGGGGTTTGGGAAATTGAGGAGTCTGAGTCGGGGCTTTGGCTTGCCGACTCCACAGCCCTGGTTGCTTTCAGCCGTCGTTGGGTCTGTAGTGCAAAAGTCATTTTGGCAGGACCACAGACCTGCATCTAATCGGACCAGACTAGGCTGCTGATTACCCAAAAAGTTCTGTAAGGAGCCGGCGCAGGATTCCAAAAAATCATCGAAAAGAATACATAACCGCAACTTTTTTGGAACCCTTTGAATATGCTGAACTTTTTGGGACATTTTCGGTGATGAGCTTGAACTGGCTTCCCTGTTGGCGAGCTGGTGCGTTCCATTGGTATTGTGAAGTGACGACGATAGTGCTGCTTACATTGCTTGTTTTTCTAGGCTAGGCATCCTCAAACTGCGGACCTGCAGCTGTTGGGAAACTACAACTCCCATCATTCCCACTGATATAGATGATATAAATGCATGATGAGAGTTGTGGTTTCCCAAAAGCTGGAGGTCCGCAGTTTGAGGTTGCCTGCTCTAGGCCACTGATGAGTGATATTTTTGTTGAGGTTTTTTTTTTTTTTTTTTTAAACTTGAGAGGAGCAAAAATAATAATAATAATTTAAAAAAAAGGCTGTTACAGCGCTGATGTCCAGTCTGGCTGCTCCTTTCCCTGCTCATGTGACCATGCAGGCTTCAGCGACCTCTTCCTGTTTGAATGGCACGTGACCGTGTGATTGGCTACTGATGCTCATCGGGACCAGAACTCGGTTCTGAAACGAGGTGATTGGAACAGTCTTGTTTCTTTTCCGTTTCACCTCCCGGGCCCACTACAGTTATGTATGTATTTAAACTAAATTAATCTAAAATTAATACATCTAAACCCCTATATACTACCCACTACATACCCTAAATGATTATAGAAAAACAGCATAACTATATACCATCCGACAGTGGAGTAATCGCCCCGATAATGGGCGTGCTCCGCTTGGTGACAGTAATATCAACTGTTGTACGGTTTTTATACACTTCTTTAAATCCCAGCTAACCCTACGCGTTTCCCCCATGCAATTTAGGGTTCATTCAGGGGATTCACAACTCCTCTCCGCAGTGGAGTAAGAAACGCTATATACGCGCATATACAATCTATCTATGACGAATATATCACTAATATGGTGAGATATGAAAAGTGATACTTGGCTTGGTATGCTTCAGGTAGTAAAAATTATTAAATCCCTCGCAGCCCCATTGGATGTGGCACCCAGGATAGAAGGGATACAGAGAGATTCATTTCTGCTTCCCTTAAATACCTTACATGGCCCATTAGATTTATGACAATAAAGCCCCTAACACTTCCGCATTTGGTATATATTATTTTTATAACCTAATGCCGGGTTCTATGATAACATGTGAGGGACGCGCCATATCCCCCTATGACACATTGCAGATACGGTCTAATCCGGCATATTTTCCTGTAAACCCCCTTTCGTACTTGCGCATGCATCCGAAAAAGATACAAATCATGTCTCAAATTTAGACACGTTCACCAAACAACGACAGGTGTGAGACACGACACTGCGTGAGCATGTCCCGTATACTTGCTAAAGATCGTCTTATCATCTCATTGCACTTGCCTGTTGGTGAGGGGTGGAGTGCGGCAGGGGGGGAAGGAACGGAATACATGGCCAAAGATGCCAGCATGATCAGAATAATCCGTCGCTCCATGTCGATAACTTTCGGCGCAATACATACCTCTCACCACACCAAAGCTCACTTTATTCAAGAAATCACACAGCTTACAGGATCACACCTATCCCGAGCACTGAAATACGCCCCGCGAAAGCAGCACTATGCGACATTTACTTTGTTGCAAACGCACATCCAGCAAAACCTCTACAATCGCAGAAAAGCGCTATACATATCAAACCTCCCGAACACAAATGACCATCTGACACAATCTGTCATCTATATGCCGGGTAAAGCAGCCGGCACAAACACGGCGCCCCGCTCCTCTACACGCGCTTGATCCCTCAATCATTTCATTCTATCCTAAACTTACAACGAGCACATATCTCCTATAATCTATGACACATCAATTAAATTCTTACGGTGGCCAGCTATTCGTGGACAGATGTCTAACAGTGTAACGTTGAGTGCGAATTTACATCAGGGCCAAAGATAAAACCATTTGCCACGAGCGTAACAAACACAGATTGTAAAATCATCTGCAGCTGCGAACCACCACATAACTTACATCAGAGCCACACTAACAGAATCTAAGTCAATAAGAAGTAACTCTCCACAATGACCAATATGCTAAGCTAAGGAGAGATATAATACTGATACAGTAAGAATACGGTCAGCCAAGAGTCCAATTTCGTAGGTCACTCTTGCTGGAGAGTCTGAACAAACAACGAGCGCGGCGCACATGAACTGACGACAGCCACAGCCTCAAGTTCTATTCAATAACAAACGTCCAATTGCTACGAAGTCTCATTAAATGGCCCTTTATATCTATATCCTCTTCCATACCGAAAGTAGATCCACTGTAGATACATCTCTACAACACACGGGGGGGGGGGGGGGGAAAGGACAGTGAAATCGTGTGAAGGCATATATATCTATATTCTGACACATTAAAAAGAAACAGCTAATATATCTCTATCTCTCAGGATCTATGGAGAATTAGAATATCTCTATGTTGTGAGAGTGATAAATTTATGATGTAGTAGTGTATACTATCTATGACGGAGAGTGAGTGAGAGTAGATCCATAATGTAAAGTGAAACATGCTCATATATTGATATGCTTATGAAAAGAATAATGACAATATGATATGACTACACACGTTGAAAAACTTGTTCGATAACTTAATGCAAGCAGGCACGGCTTATTGATAACACACACATAATGTAGGATGCACATATGGAAAATGAAGAATGCATAAGAAAAGTGGTATAGGGGGGGGGTGGACACAATTGTATTGCCTGTATATGGCATGGATATTATATATTTGGAAAAGACGCACTATATTAAAGTGATTAAAATGATAAGATAATACACATAAAAAACGAGTATAAATAGAAAACATATCATTCAAGGGTAGAGGGTATGGGTGAGCGATGGATGGAGGTGGTATGTCGTGTTTATTGGAGTATCGAATAGCTTAGCTGTATAGCGAGAATAGAAAGGTGATAGTAGTTGGTTAAAGAGTACACATGAGATATGAGGGTTTTAGGAATGTACTGATGTTAGGGATGTGTGGAGGATTGCAAGAAATTATTGATAGGTGGTTAGTTATTTAGTAGGGGTTGCATGTTAATGTTGGGGGGGGGGGAGGGGGGGGGGGGGGAGTGTTATGAGATGCATGTGAGAATTTAAGATTTGGAGCAGTATGTATGACTTAAAAATGGAAGTAAAGTGGATATATCATTGTAGGATTTAAATGGTGTAATGGGTATGGGGGGTGTTGTGTGAGTAATTGTTACATAAAGTAGTGTGTGATGGTGGGAGTGTTGGGGAGAGGGGTGTGTGGTTGGGTGGTGATAGGTGATCTGTGTTATAGTGTGTGTGAGGGGTGGTGGGGGGATGTGAGTGTGGTGTTTGTGAGATTGTGTATCTATTATATCTATAGGTGGTATTTCATGGGAAGTTGATTGATTTTGTGTTGTGGGGGGTTAGTATGTTGGGGATGTGTGGTATTGTGTGTGTGTGGTGGGGTGGGGGTTGTGGTGGTGTGGGGGGGATGGGGGTTGTTTAGGGGTTTTGAAGTTGTGCATCTTTAACACAGATAAAATATTGCTTATTGGTGGCTTTTCCCACTGTTCCTCCCAAAAAACCATTTTGGAATTGACTTAAGATCCGACGGGTAAGAAGCACTTAGGCGCGGGTCAGTCAACATTGTTGTATCCTATTTTTTCAGGCCCACTCGGATTCGCTTTTTTATATGGAGAATGCTGATATTATTTATTTAAAGCCCGGCCATTGTAATTCCTCAGGCGCTTAATGCCTTTCGAGGGGGGTACGATACACCACATAAGTCAGAAACGAGTACAGTGGATAAGGGATAAGGACAATTGGCACAGCCAGAGGGAGAGAGGACCCTAGGACCGCTCGAGGGGCTTACAATCTACAAGGAGGGGAAAAAGACAGAGTGAGGGGCAGACATGTCCTGTGTAGGAAGTAGTGAGTCAAGATAAGTGAAGTTATAGCAACCTGAAGAAAGATGCTGATGTTGCAGATGGGCTGAGAACAGCTATGTGCTCTTCTCCAATCTTTTAGCTGTATGTTGGCAAAAGTACGTCCTTCCTCCCTGGACCCTTGGTTCTAGAACATGAGGTGGTTTCTCTTAGGGTATGACTGATTAGGAAATGGGTTTTGTATTTGTGTCTAAATGTGGTTGTAACCCATGTCTCATTGTTTAAATGAGAAGTTTGCCATTGCACACGACACAATTTCCCTCCAGGGATTTTAAATCCGTGGAAAAGAGGGACACATCACCGACCTGGAATCTGGCTGGGGGCTAATTTTGCAGAAAAAGGCAAAGATCACTGCCACATTCCAGTCCACACCTAAAATGTGTGGAAGTGCGGATCTTAGAAGCCGTTTTAGCACGGATTCCACGTCCCTTCCTGCAGTTGGATCTGTTGTGTGAACGTAGCCTTAACTGCGTCCTTGTCCGCCTAGGTTAAAGTTCCTTTAGGGCAACTTATGATTGTTTTAATTATACCAACTTGGTGTAAATATCTAGTTTGATTTACCAATTGTAAGTGATCTAGAAATACTTTACCAGTCATATATTTGACATGTCTTGCCAAAGAGGCAACTGAAGTTGAACTGATAAAATCTGAGCTCGGTGGCTTACAACTAGTTTGTATGGATATTTCCCCCCCCCCCCTTTTACACTTTTGCTGGTTGGAGTGGTGCGGTTGGGTGGCCGGGCTGTTCCGGATGGAGCCAGCCAGGACCTCCTTTGGCATCTTGTCTTAAAGCATCTTTGGTTCTGAGCTCTCGGCAGCGCACTCTGCAGATGGTTTATGGGATAGCCCAGCCTGCTTAAATGTCAATCTCTTACCTATAGAAGAGCTAACAATGTGGTCATGTCTTGTAAGCTTAAATCTGTGGGTTTGCATAAAACACTCCTTTGTCTTTAGAGCATACCTCCTGCCTAAGAATCTGAACTTCCCGATGAGTCCCTGTGTGCAGTAGTTGTAAGACTGTCTACACAGCACTGGGTTCTAGGCACATTCAGTATTTAAAATCTGCCAAAAATCCGACTACACCGCAATGCTGGTGCAACTGCATAAAGAAACTACCGCTGTAAGCCGCACTTGCACGTTTTGTTTTTTTTTCCGGTTCTGTATATTAAGAAACTTTTGGCTTTGTCACACCTGATTCTTCCGCAGGATTGCCGGTCTGGATATTTAATGTACTGGGGCCCACGATAGGCAAAATCTGAAAAGGTGACATTGGAGAATTATGCACAAAATTGTCGGCCCAAAACCAGTGTACCTAGGATTGGTACAACTGCTGTCGGATTTTGGATGGCATGTTAGTATATGCTGTGTAGACGTAGCCAAGTCTTTCTGTTAAACTCATTGTCCAGGCCGCTTCTCCCTCCTAACGTCCAACTGTGTCCAGAATCTTAAATAGATATAGCTGCAATTACCCCCCGGCACGGGTATATAAATTCGGCCAGTTTTTTCAGCTGCTTTGCGGGTATTTCAAGACGCCTTAAAGACCGGCCGACAAAGGAGGCACCAAATGTGCTCTAGGGACAACCCGTGAGCCGGGTCGCCCCACAGTGCCCAGGTTCGGTGCCACAAAACACCTTGTGCAAGCACAATCTTGTCTTCCGTCCGGTTACCGGACGGAATCTGTGCATGCCAATGTGAAGGGGGAGGGCTTTCTCTGCTCATCGCAAACCGGCCGGTATTTGTCCTGTGCCGTGGGAACGCACCCTTAGTGTTCTTGGTGAAGGGCCTGTTTTTGCTTCTTTGTATTCAAGGACCGCTTCTTAAGGTTTCCTTTTCCAGTTACCCCACCTGTCACAGTAAGGCTATGTTCACACGGCTTAATTGCGAGACGTAATTACGCCCCGCAATTACACCGTGTGGCTGGGGGCGGAGCGGGGGAGGGAGCGCGGGGCTGGAACCACGCCGGCCCATGACTTGTATTAGCCAGGGCGCGAATACGGCCTAGTTTGAAATTACACATGACAAGTTATCTGCCCCCCTCGGCGTAATCGCTCGAGCCGGAGAGTGCGCCACGCTTCCAAAGAAACTCTTGAGCCAATGAGAGCAACCCGACTATACCGATTTTCTTCCTACAGACCGCCCTGAAATTTGCTCGACTCCGGGCATAACAACATGTGCCTTACCTACCTTCCATTGAAAAAGCCGGTTCCCAAGTCCAAGACAGTAGTGTAATTACCACCTGCACCAGTGTAACTTGACACATGGGCACACTATGTAAAAGGTCTTGATGTGGTCACAAAGTAATGTCTGGAAAAAAATTAATGGACATATGGGACCTTTGGACCCTGTGCAAACCAAAATCCCCCCACCGAGGCCCGCTCACACCACGGAGCAGCAATCAATGGACCCATAAGGAATTTTGAAAAAAGCAATACTGCTATCTATGGATATATAAAAAAAGTTTTTATAGGTATCTCAGTTCACATTTTTTATCAACCCTTCTTGATAAGTCCACACATCGATCTTCAATGGGACCTTCAAGGCTAGGTGGTCTTACAGCTATTACCTCTCCTTGGGACCCGTTCAGGAACTTCCATATCACTCAGGAGTGTCTCAGTTTTGATCAAAAAGAGGGGAACTGATGAACCTCAAAAAATTGTTTTCATATAACTTAGTGGTGCCACTGTTATTGGAAATGTAAGGTATACACAGCCGCACCAGTGTTGCACTAGTTTTAATTTTATTTCAAAAATGTATTTTTGGATGTGGCATAACCATATATGTTATCTACTTTGACCACTGATGACCATAAAAAGTGGGTGAGCGCCGACATCTGGGACATACACTGCGGGGTTACCACTTCATACCCAATGGCCTCCTAATTTACAAATATGCAGACCATCTGCTGACCATGTCTGATGTAGTCGTAGCGGCCTAAGCTCCGACGACTCAATTTTCCTGACACCGACTCGGACTAAAAACTCCCGACACCTGACTCCCTCATACACGTCGCATGTTTAATGGAAAACTTAACATCAGACCCCAGGAGACCCACCGGCAGTGTAAACCAACCCAACATCACCCCCCACCACCATCAAAAACGTACTCCCCACCAATCCACATCCCCCTTTACCCACAATAAAAACTCCCAATAAATCCTAAACCCTTCCTAACCATACATGAAACCCACGCTCCCGATACGTCCGCAAAGACCCAGTCTTCAGCCCCACCAAGACACCGTCCAAACACAACCCACTCAACAACCCACCCAACAATCGACTCGTCCACAACTCAACTAACACCGGCATAACAAGGACCCGAGACACTGACGACAGCAAAGTAACAGAAAACCATTCACCCACCACCCCGCATACATCAAGAATAACAAAAAAAATAACCGACTTATGTCTAAACCACCATTGCACATTTATACAGTAAACTGACAGACAACCTTCAGGGCCCTGGATCAGATTGCAATTGCAGGTCTTGACCCATAATCTGATCCCAGGGTCCTCTTCTACCATTGCTCAATGTATTGGTGCGGACTGGCTTGGATACAAATTCAGCTTTTTCTACAACTTGGTAGCAAACAAGTGTTTGGATAGGGTTTGAGGTCTGAGGGACTGTGGAGGCCAATACAGGCGACTCTACTTTCATTTTCACATTTAACCTATTCCTTCCCAAAGTTTATGTGTTGATTCAGTTGTTGTCCTCTTGGATACACTAAGCTTCCTTCTTCATCCCCATAGTCCGCGAGTGTAATGAAGTAAGCTCAACGTTTGTAGGACACTCACATATAGCTCAGCATTGAGGTCACCATCGATCCTGGTCAAGTATCCAACATCTTTGGCTGTGAAACATCCCCATATCATCAGGCTTCCTCCAATGAACCTGACAGTTTCTTCAGTTTCTCGCCCCTTTTCCCTTGATTCTTACAAACCCATTTTCCCCCATCAGAGCCCAGTCTATTGACTTTCATCTCTTCGCTCCAAATCCCCCATTTCCAATCTTCCATTTTTCGTACTTTTTTACAAACTCTTTGCCAACGCTTCTTATAATGAGATTGAAGTCGAGGCTTCTTCACCTTTTTTCGGGCATCATTCCAGACCTGTGTGATGTGTGTGGCATGGTGCTTGCATGGACGTCTGATCTTACGAAGCCTATGAGCCGCCTCCACTGCCATGTCTGTTACATTAGAACTGATAGACCTTGTGATGAGCGACTTGTTGACTCTGATATTTCCCCTGGACGTCACCTCTTGGCTTCGGTATGAACGGACTTCATTTCATATTCTTCCAGCTGTCAGGGCCTCACATGATGCAGTTTGGCAATTTTCTTGCCCCAGAGATGCTATCGATGAGCTGGATGCTGCTGCTTCTCTCTTCTTGGGAGATCTTCTTCATGGCTGCTCGAACCAGTGACCTTTCACTTGGGAATCGGCCTAATAACACACTGAGCTATTAGGGAATGTGAGAACAGGTTGGGATTTGTAGTAACAAGAAGTAAAAGATTGTTCCATCACCAGGAGCAAAACAGTAACAATGCAGTAACATGACAAGATTTGCATAACTAAGCAGAAGCTAAATAGTTGAAGGTAAAAGTTATGTGATAGCCAAGATAATTGTCTATAAAACGATGGGAGTCTCACATGGAAAGCTGTAGTGGATGGTGAGATATGGAACCTGAAAGTCAAAAGTTCATTGTTACCCTTTTGCTTGTGGATGTAAAATATATTTATTGGAAACGACTTTAGAACACAAAACACTAATAAATTGTAAATATGAAAAACGCTGCATAAAGTGGGGAAAAAACAATTTTCAACAGTAACTTCTAGAATAACATTTGTGGAGTCTATGAATTTGTTCTGAGGAATAGTATCGCCTCCATCAGATCCTTCACAGATGACCTCAAATCTGATCTCACTATTTCCAGGCTAGAGAACGGCCTCTCTACACTAATTTGGGTTGGGGGCAAATCAGTGTGCTGTTTTGGATCCGCAGCGCATTTGGATGCAGTTTTTGGTTCCAAAACACCATGTGAACATACCTTAATGGTGGTGGATTTATCGGGTGATAGTTTTTATACGGGATATCTCCTTCTGTACCCTTCGCTTTAATGGGGCTGTGCCGCAAAGCAAAATGCCTTTCTGAGGCTGGCCTGTAGCCTGCTACGAGCCGGCCTCGGAGAAGCGGGAGATGGCCATGCTTGTGCAGTTCTCCCCATTTTATTTCCTATGTCAGGTATGAATATAGCTGAGCAACTGTGCTCGGCTATATTTGGAACTCCCATAGGTATGAATGGGGTAAACCTGCGCAAGTTTGATGAAAGATGTGCACTATAGAAACGTACCACACGCAGCCATAAAAATACCTGGCATAGCGCTGTATGTGCAGCTCTAGTACTGCAGCGCCTCATTTGAGGAATACCAGATGCTGTTGCATGGATGAGCCCTGTTGATGCAATGCAGGAGGGACCAGTATGCAGCAGTATAGACATGCATTATCCACGGTGCGTATACGCCGTGAATAATTGACATATCGCTTTCTCCCCGCTCACCATATTTCGCGAGCCAGGAGAGGAGGCGGAATCCATAGTTCTCTATAAGAACTGTGTATTACCGTAATGACTGGGACGGATTTCAGCCATAATTCGCGCAGTACGGCGCAAATTACGGACTGAAATCCATCCCAAAATAAGCCGTGTGAACATAGCATTAATGTCCTTTACATTCCCCTTTTATATTATCTGTTACATCTAGTTATTCTCACTTGGCTTCAGTGATGAAAGCACTGGAGTCTTTTTTTTTGTTTTTTGTTTTTTTTGTTGCTCTTCTCATGTCTTTCTATGGGTGTCTCATGGGTAAGAAACAGGCTTTGAATGCTACCAAAAATGGATTTGATTGCCGTTTAATGTAATCTCGCACCTTCTTTCTTTTAGATGCCTGGATATCTCAATCTGCATCATTTCCTCGGAATCAGCAACCTGGCGTGGATACCATGTCACCAGTGGCCTCCCTTCCAAAACAAGTCTTGCAACCTCCTCCAACCCAGCAGCCTACTAAACCAGTTAAAGTCACTTGTGCAAACTGCAAGAAGCCACTCCAGAAAGGGCAGACTGCATATCAGCGGAAAGGGTCCACTCACTTGTTTTGTTCCACTACCTGCTTATCATCCTTCTCTCAGAAACCAGCTCCAAAGAAGCTCTGCACTATGTGCAAAAAGTAAGCTGCTCTTATTTAGCCAGTTCCTGTGCCCATACAGGCAGCTCCTGGGTTACAAACGGAATAGGGACTGTAGGTTTGCTCTTAAGTTGAATTTGTCTAAGTCGGAATGGGAACCTTTATTAAATGTAACTCCAGCAAATTTTTCTCTCTTCTCCCCCCCCCACCCAGTTTTGGGTAGTGCAGGGAAGGATTAACACCACTTTTACATTTGTTTTGTGGTCTGTGTCCTTATTTAAAATACCATGTGCTGCTATGGCATGTGGGCACTTGTAGTTCCACAGCTGCTAATCAGCACAGTGGTGTGGCATGCTGGCACTTGTAGTTCTACAACTACAAATGCCAGCATTCCACAAATATACGAATTGTGCTGACACAGCACAGTATTTTATGTTCGAGGTGGAGCGGTGAGACCGGGAGCAGTGACACACCTGCCGTGCAACAGAGTAAGACCAGTGCAGTGCAAGGGAGAGCTGTTGTGCCAGCCTGAAGATGGAGGTTTCCAGCACAAGGCGGGTGGGAGGAAGGTAAATAAGGACTGCTGCAATGTGCCAGCCGGGAGACACATTGGGTAGAGGAAGGCGGGCAACGTTCCGATGTTATGGGGGTTGAGATTCAGTGTGCGATGTCAACAGTTCTCGCCAATCACAAGTACGTCCTCGCTGAATTAAATGCCGACCACTTGCACATTTTGGGCCACATGTATGAAAACTGTTTAGGTCTAAAACTCACTTTTTTGCTCATAGTAACCTATGGGCAAAAAAGTGAGTTTTCATACATGTGGCCCTTAAAGTCTATTAGCGGTCAGTGAGAGAGCACAGAATGTGAATTCTTAAAGGGGTTGTCTCACTACATTGATTCATCTTACCTCAGTCCTGTTTTCTTGGTTTCATTTTGAATTCAGGGGTGTGTTTACTGGCTTCTACTAGGCTGCACTACAAACCAGGTCTGTGGCTACAGCAACCAGCGCTGGCAGCCTATCAAGAGAGATCAAACAGGTCTGTAGCTATAGCGACCTGAGCAGCTGATGCAGCCCATACAAGAGGGAATATCTAGGAATAGGTAGGATACTGTTAATGGACACATATTGCAAATTTACTTGTTTTTGCAAGATCTTTAACATAAAAAGCCATCCTTGTAGTGAGACAACCCCTTTAAATTCCTGACCAATCGCAATTCTTTTTTTAATGACCTTTATTAGCTCCCCAGCCATTTCTCAGAATAAAGCTGCCGATAATGTTTTGAAAAGCAGCTTGGAAAATTAGTATTACATGGCACCATTTTACATGAATAGACTATTGTTATGGAAGAGCCTGAGGAATCTGCCAGGCCTTTCTTTTTAAATGTACCTTACAGTAAGTCCTTATAGGGGTACCTATGAAAGATGCACTTTTAAACTTTCCCATAGTGATGTTTTATATTCTTTACAGGGCAAAAGGAATGTAGTTAACACAAAATAAATAAGACTATATAATAACTCGATAAATCACTGGGAACTTATCTAGACAGCTCACAGAAAAAACTGTGATCCCAATAATATACATTAACCTTTATTAATATGCATTTAAAATAAACCCTTCAATCTAATTGGCCAAATAACATCACTTATGCTTGATAAATACACAATAACCTACCCCACCAAATATCAATACAAGTGAGAAGAGTACTGGGCCGCCAATACACTGACAATATTGATTAGTCGCCAATTATGGCATACCAATGATATTTTATCATTATATACAATAATAATGGAGAGACTGCACTCCCAGTTCTGAAGTTCTCCCGATGTTATCCTCTTGTAGTAAGTATGGGTCTCAAATATGATGCACAGCCCTAATCTGAGTCCCGTCTCACAGGAGGAGCACCCATCCCAAAAGGGGACGACCCCGCCTCTCGACGGCTTACCCTAAAGAAACATGCCACAGTCAATGCCACTGGTACACCACAAATGTCCCATTACACGTTACCTCACTTGTAGTGATATTTGGTGGGGTAGGTTATTGTGTCAAGCATAAGTGATGTTAGATTGAGGGGTTTATTTTTTATGCATATTAATAAAGGTTAATGTATTTTATTTCTGTGAGAGGTGGGTGTATAATAAGCTCAACGTCTTAATTTTGTCTGCTCTGCCTTCCCTATTAAGTAGTTAATTAAGAATAATAAAATTGATTTGCCAGACCGTGTAAGGTTTGCTAGAGTAATCAATTGTGCTTCAAAAACATGGATTTTAAAGGGTGTTCCAATTTTATATTTATGCTCATCAGTTGTTTGTGGATGATATATACAAAAATAAAACCTTTTAAATCCTCTTGTTCCAGTGCTGCTGGTGATGCCAGCCGATGTCATGATTATTGTTCACATGACGGTGCAGCCATTCAAAGGCCGCAGTGGTCTGTTCCAGGATCTACAACGTGAACATTGGGGTCTGTGATTGGCTGCAACATCACATGCGCAGTTCGTGATGTCATCAACAGGTGCAGCGGGACCAGCGGCACTAGATTGTGTGTTTAAAAGAGGAGTTTTTTTTTTTATTATCTCCGAATGACTGACTAGCATTTCTGATAGCTGGAAATCCCTTTCAAACAATCCTAATGCTATGTTCACACGGCGTGTTTGAATACGTTGTTGGATCCAAAAACGTATCTAAGGCGCTGTGTAAATCACATCCAAAACACAGGTGCGTGTTTGGATGCGTTTTTGCTGCAGCAGGAACGCACCTTATAGTTTTAAATAGGGCGCCTGCTGCTTCAAACGGATCAAGAATAGACATGACAGTTCTTTGAACGGATCCAAAAGACACATCACAAAGACGCAGGTAAACACGCATCGGCGAGCACTCGTCTGAACGAAGATGCGTGTTTTTTATTGAAAGCAATGCAAATCACACTGCACAGTGTTAGGTAGGTGTTGGGTCCTTTAAGGATTCGAAACGAAGATCCAGACACGCATCTAAAAACAGATCCAACATGCCGTGTGAACATCCCCCTAAGAGAAGCACAGCTATAAACCATTTACATGTGGTAAATATTTTGTCGTTTTTGTCTAGTAGCTGAATTGCTGCCATTACTGACTGGAGTCACCTGGATAATAGAGCAGCAGCATGGAATTTGTATTCCCACCAGCTGCCCCTTTCTAGCCGTAAGCGTAATACAGGCCGTCACAGCGTGTGATGCCCTTCAGCACATTCCGGGGCCACGTCACATTCTCCCCTTCCAGGTGTAAATGCCATTAAGCACTCTGTGTGTTCCAATAATACAACTGAGTTGTTGCTTAATTATGCAGCATAAAATATTTTCTGAAATCGAAGCTTGCTTTGGCACCTCACCAGTGTTTACCTGCTGCCGAGTGAAGTCGCCTGTTGACGTGCTTTTCTGTTTGTTTTTCAGAGACATTACAACAATGAAAGGTACAATTGTTGCCCAAGTAGATTCAAGTGAATCCTTCCAGGAATTCTGCAGCACCTACTGCTTATCATTGTATGAGGACAAGCAGAACTCTGCCAAAAATCAGAACAAGTCGAGGTGCACTATTTGCGGCAAACTAACCGAGGTATATCGTTCCTTCATTAGTTTACAAACTAAGTACATTGCAAATTCTTAATCTGTAAATTTTGTTAGTTTTTTTTTCTTCTCCTTAATGTTTTGTTATTTTTCTATTTTTGTGAATGAGAAAAATGCAACCAGAAGTTGTCTTTGTTTAGTATGGATTTTTGAGGATTCTGAATTAAGCTCGCCCTTGTACAGTTATGTTCACATAAAATTTTTTTCCTACTGAAAAAATGCTGCCTATTGCACGGTAGAAATCTAAGGGAGACCCTTAGCTTTTTGATGCGTATTTCACTATTGATGCGTTTTAAAATGCTGGGGGCAATAGATGACTGCCTCAGACTTCTTGCTCTTGGCGAATATTCATTGATATGGGGTCTTAGAGTTGAGTCCAATCTACACCAGTGAAAATATGTGGCTCAGTTCACGATATAAACTACTGCACATAAAGACAGTGTTGGAAGACCTTTGAAGTATCTGCTGTGTGAACATACCCCAACTATGAGCACCATAGTTTTGGTCCTGGTTTTGCACTTGCCTGAGTGTATCAGACCTGTGCAGAGAACTGGAACTTGCATATTCAGATTTTGTCGCTGTAATGGACACTTCAGGCACTTAAAGATGAGATGAAATGCATCAATACAACAATACTGATGAGTAGTTTTGGTTTTTTTGTACTTGGTTCTGTATTGCATCTGTTTTTGTCCTGTATTTTATCTATCCATTTTTGTTTTTATGCTTTTTCATATTTTTTGTTTGCCGTTTTTGATAGCAATAAATCTTAAAATGCAGACCTGCAAAAAAACATGAACATGCATTTTCTTTAAAAAAAAAAAAAGTCAAAATATTGCCTCAAAACAGTAGCTGTACAGTTTAGCACAAAAAGCCTATGTAAAAAATAATGTATATTCCTTGGCTACATAAAATAAAAGTAACGGTTATGAAGGCAGTAGACAGAAGTGTGAATGCATCCAAAGGGTATGTTCTCACGGCCCATTTCGCGTCTTATTTGTGCTCTAATACGAGCGAGATGTGCGCCCCAATTACGGTAATCCATAGTTCTCATAGAGAACTGTGGATTACGCCTCCTCTTCCCGCTCGTACAATACGATCGTATTGTACGCGCGGGGAGGCAAGTGACATGTCAATTACTTGCGGCGAATATGCGCCGTGAGTAATGCATGTCAATGGGGCCAGCGCGACTCCCAAATCACCCGGCATAATTGCGGCCGTACTGTACACTCCACAATTACGCCGTGTGAACATACCCTAAGGCTAGGTTCCCATGTGGTCGAAATGCTGTGGATTTATGGATTATAATAGCTGACAAGTAAATGAGATTTTTCAAATCTTATCCACATTTGCACAGAAATAAGAACATGCTTTGGATTTTCATATACTTAGCATGTTCATGGCTGATTTTGATGTGTATTTTAATCTGCAGTATAAACTTTCTTGCATGCGTGGACTCTGCCTTATACCGTAGTTGTTTTCGTGGGTTTATATATAGTTACTGAAATGCTCTCTATAGTCCACTGCTTGTATTTTTTAATCCCTTTGGGGGTGCACTTTAATATGTGTAGTTTAGTACATGGACATTAGGGCCAAAGCCACAAGTAAATTCAAAGGGAATGAACAATACATGTAAAGGCCTCATACTTCTCCATTCTGCTGGATCCACTTGTCTTCAGCCTAAAGGACTACTCTGCATCCTCTTCCCACTTCGTATTCCCTTCCTTAGTTTATTAGAAAATGCTTTTAGGTGCACAGAAGTGACAGCAATTTTCATTGCCTGCAGCTGAATCTAGGATTTCTAACTGCCGTATCTGGGTCATGTGACCCGCGCTCTGAGTTGGTAAAACACTGTGTAGTTATGTGACCCGGAGCTGAATCTGTTTGCATTCCTGTGGGAGGTTCAAAGTCAGGAATGCATAGAGAGCCTCACTTCGGTCACCATGAGACGCACAGGGGTGTAGATTTATCAATACTAGATAACGTTAGACTAGACCGTTTTAAGAGGTCACATTTATCATAGTGTTGATAAATCTGGTGCATGTTAGAACTGTCTTGTCTAACCTTACACCTTTTGTAAGTTGACTTACTTTATGCCACTTAGGGGCCATTCACATGGCGTGTTTGGATCCAAAACTTGCATCCAAAAACGCTGTAGCGATTGGATCTTAGACTGGTCCAACACGCAGCTGCATGTTTGGATCCGTGTTGGATGCAGCAGGATCGCACCCTAGCGTTTATAATAGGGCTACTGCTGCGTCTTTCGGACCAAGAACTGACATGTCAATTCTTGGAACGGATCCGTAAGACGCAGCGAGACCCGCAATGTAAATCACACTACTGTTTTTAGATACGTGTTTGTATCCAAACATGTATCTAAAAACATATGTTCAACCTGCCGTAAGAACATACCCTAAAGGTGCCAAAATTTTGGCACGATGAGTCGCACACTAAGCCATATACCCCTTACCACGAAGTCACGCCCCTCCTATCTGAAGTGTCTAGAATCTGTCTAAACACTCCAAAAATGTGGTGTTAAGCATATGCCATTTTTTGCCAGAATTCTGCCTTGATAAGTGTGCCCCCAGTGTCTTTCAGCCAATCGGAGAACAAATCGTATGACCCAACAGAAAATTAGTGCAGCAGTAAAAAAAAAAAATCCTATACTTTGCTGCAGGTAAGCAAAATTACTGGAACTACTAAACATCCAAAAGCATTTCTTAATAAACTTGGGGGAGGAGAAGAAAAAAACACCTTGAGTGGCCCTTTTTAATCTGCATCAAGAATTGCAGTGGCCTTTTTCCAGGTCAAAAAAAAAACCGTGTACGAAACCACCCTAATGGTAGCTTGTATTTCAAAGAACCGGTCATTTGAGCTCTAATTATTGTTCTATGGCTTTTCTATTTTCAGATTCGTCATGAAGTTAGCTTTAAAAACATGACACACAAGCTGTGCAGCGACCATTGCTTCAATCGCTACAGGATGGCCAACGGCTTGATCATGAATTGCTGTGAGCATTGCGGTGAATACCTGCCAAGCAAAGGAGCTGGAGACAATGTACTCATGGTTGATGGCCAATGGAAGAGGTTCTGCAGTCCAGCCTGCCTCAATGAATTTAAGCTGGTAAACTACTTTTCAAGTGTTCCCAACATATACTACTAGAAAGGAGAGAAAGTTCTTCATTGTGATAGTCTGCACACACTGCTATGCAATTTGTACCAGGCGCCTTTCATACTGAACATGTGAAACAATGAGTGGGAACCTGCATTAACTGTTTTCCAAACTATGCGGGGGCGTGGTATTGCCTGTTCACCAGCCCTAGTGCATTACTGACTCTCAGGTCTGTAAAAACCGTAAGATGCTTGCAAGAAGAGTTACTCCTAAAACCATTTATTTATATTGAGAATGCCTACTCTTCATTTGTTATCCCTGCTCGTAGATCTGACATTACAAACATCATATTTATGGGACATAGAGGCGGCAATTATCTACCATCTTTTGTACCAATGCCTTTTCTATTTTGATGTTCTTGGCAAAACGCATTTGTAATAATATCCTAAGTATTCATTTGAAATCTGCATCTCGTTCATTGGAAATCTTTTCTTATTTTTGGTTTTTGCAGTGCTACCCTTTGTTGCATGTTACAGTTAGGCCTGGTAACTACTAAGGTTTGTGTTTTTTTGATTAGACAGGAGCGTATCATATTGCTCCCAGTGCATTTATTTCCATTTTGAGTTCTAGAAATTAATTAGCTTTAAAGGTAAAGTCAAGTTTGAGAATTTTGTTTGTGTTGCTGAAAAAGAAATGACACTTAACATCAGTTTTTTTCACATTAGTTAAAGATGATCGCAAACTATACTTGTGACTGAAATAGAGTAAAGGGTTAATTCACAGATTGAGAGCTGCAAATTTTACTAGCGGATCTGTGCAGCTGAAATCTGTCGTGGAGTTCAGTGCTGACCGAAAGAGAACCTGTCACATAGTTTATGCCCCCCTTGCTGAGGACAGCACAAGCTAGTGTCAGACCTGTTTCCTGCGCTGTGGCCCTTATTCTGTAAGATGTTGTCTTTTGTGTATTTAATGATTAATTCTGAATTTTTATGCAATATAAGTCACTAAATGGGTCCATTTAATTCATGTCCCGCCCACCTGATGCTAGCCACGCCCACCTCACATGATTAGCCTATTACTTTGATTAAGTAAAAAGCTGTGAATAACGGTCAAGTGGGTGGGGCTATCCTTAGGTGGGCAGGGCTAACACTTGCTCATGAATAAGTTGGATTTTTTTCTGGCTGAAAACTGCCAAATTTGAGCATTAAATACTGTAAAACTCCAGCATCTTACAGAATAAGGAACACAGCGCTGAAAACAGCAGGTCTGACACTGGCCTGTGCTGTTCTCAGCAAGGGGGGCATAATCTATGTGACAGGTTCTCTTTAAAATCTCGTCCACCTGCTGTGAAAATATTTTGTATGGAAACTAACCTGCGGGACACATTTTAAAGTCCACAATATATTGATTTCTGTTGCACATTTTCACCGCTTTTAATGTAGATACATGGTGAACCGACAACAAAAGCTGGATGTAGCACATGCAGATGTACGGTAGAATCTGCAGCTTGTGGACCTGTCCTTATATTTGTAGCACTCCATTAGTTGGGGTGGAATTTTAAAGGTTGTTCCTCTTGTTTTAGGTCAATCACTAGTTCAGTCTTCCCTTAAATAATGTGCAAGTTTGGCCCAGCTGAATTTGCTTGTTGAAGAGACTGACTCCCTACTTGAAACAAAGATGGCAGTCCGCTAATGTTTCAGTTCCGACGTCTGAAATTCCCACTGGTGAAACTTGAATTTTCCTTCCCTGCGGGGGCGGGAGCTGCGGCTACTTTGCAGCTCTCGGTTCTGGCTACGAGATCCATAATCGGGCTTATGGAATAGTGGTTGTTCCTGCGAGACGACCCATTCAGTGGAGGGAATCGAGTGTGCCAACCGACATCACAAGTGTAGAGCAATAAAGATTGCCTCAAAATGGCATTTGAAAATAATTTTGCTTTAGCTGTAGTTAATAATCTATCAGTGTGTGTCCAGGTTAAGATAGTCTTATATATTCAGCACATGGATATCATTTAGAGTTGTATGTTTTTTTTTTTTTTTTTTTTTTTTTTTGCTTAGAGCTTTGCAGAAAATAGACCAAAAATAGTTGTGCTTTGTTTTATGCGTTTGTTTTTTTTGATGTTCAGACTTTCTGGTTCATAGATTTTGTTTAATCATATGTACATTTATATATTATTCATAGATACATTTTTGGGTTCAAGGTTAAAGAACAACAGTTCCAGCTGTTCTGCTCTTGTCTAGCTTTGTATCTAGTATGTGGAACTAAATTGCCATGACGGACATGAATGTGGGCTTGGATGTTTTTTACGTTGTTGCGTTTGGTGACTTATCTCCATGCAGCAATCCTGTGACTAAGAGAAGTTAGGCCAAATTATTGGTAAGTAAGGGTATGATCACACAGCGTGTTGGGTCCGTGTGAACATACGCTTTTGGATGCGTGTTTGCATCTAGACGGACCCAAACAAGCATCTAACAATGAGCAGTGTGTTTTACACTGCTCGCAATGTGAAACACGCTTCGGCGTTCACACACGTGATCACTGATGAGTGTCTCATTGCATCTTTCAGAAAGACGTAGCAGGAGCCCTATAATAAACTATAGGATGCGATCCTGCTGCATCCAAACACACAGCTGTGTGTTGGATACGTGTTGGATCCAATAGCTGCAGCGTTTTTGGATGCGATTTTCGCATCCAAAATCGTATCCAAACACACCATGTGGACAAGCCCTAAAGCCATGTTCACACGGCTTAAAATGGGCTGTATTTCGGTCCGTAATTACGCGCCAAAGTGCGAAAATTACGGGCTGAAAACGGCCCAGTCATTATGGTAATACACAGTTCTCATAGAGAACTATGGATTACGTCTCCCCTCCCCGCCCGGCGAATCCGCCAGGCAGGGAGATAAGTGACATGTGAATTACCAGCGGCGTATACGCGCCACTGTCAATGAATGTCTATGGCCCCCCGCTCCTGGCCACACGGTGTAATTGCGGGGCGTAATTGCGTCCCGCAGTTAAGCCGTCTCCAAAATATTTGAACGGTCAGCTCACCTTAAGTATAAATGTCCCACTGGAGTGCACAGAGAGGTAAAGCCGCTTCTAATGATATCCACAAAGCCAAGAAGTATGTCCAGCAACAATCCAGGGTGTTTGAGGTAAAAATTGTTCAAAACTTTATTCCATATAATTTAAAAATATATATCCATAATGAAAGTAACAAGACAAAAACATGAGTGCAGTTAAGCCGTGTGAACATAGCCTTACTGTTGTTCATATGTAGAACAGTTGGGGGCTTCATGCACTGGCAACTTTGCAAAGAAGCAGTATTTTTACTTTTCTCATAGACACTAAATAACCGTTGTCCAGTGTTCCCTGGCTATTTTTTTTTTTTTTTTTTAATGCTACCCCTCCAAGTTAAGCATTTTAGTGTAATCTGGAAGCCTACCAAATGGTATAAATACGAATGTCAGAGCAGCAAGATGAGATCTACTTCAAGGTAACCTTTTTAGCCAAGTGCTTGGTTCATTTTTTTTTCTTTTCTTTTTTTTTTATATGGTTCCTTGTAGTTGTGTATTTTTTGTATCACACACTTCTGTAGGGTTTTAATTTCTTACGTAAGTTGTCCTTTAGTGACCTACCTTGATAAGACACTAAAGTCTGTTGGTGAGCCCATAAAGGGAACCTGTTAGGTGCTTTATGCTATCTTATCTCAGAGCAGGTTTTGAGAGAAGCTGAGCTCTGTGATATATAGGCTAATATGATTTGGTGCGGGTTTTCTGAGTAAAAAGCAGAGAAAATACTGATCAAACTCAATAAGAGACGGTTAAAGGGAATGTGTCTTCAAAAATTGACTTACTGTTTAAAACTCGTTTTTGTTAAACATATTTTTTAGAATATTTGTTTTAATTTTCCATATAGCTTTCAATATTTTGTATAAATTCATTAATCCTGCAGTTTTCACTTTGGCCACTAGGCCTAATAGACTGACACTTCCTGTTCTGTATACAGGGATTTTCAGTAGTTTGGTCATTATCAGTAAAAGCAGAATTAAGTCAGAAAATAAGAACAGCAAAGAAGAAAAGAATATGTATCAGTATCTTGTTTTAATAAGTAAAAAAAATAAAAATAAATTGGCGACAGATTCCCCTTAAAGTTCTATTTGCCTACATAGTGATTGACAGCTTCCCCTGTATCAGTGTGTACAGAGCAAACTGTCCATTTCTGTATGTGGGTGAGGTCATCGGTACATTCTCTGCTTTTTACTGAGAAATCTTTCTTCAAATCCTATAACCCTATATATCACAGAGCTCAGCTCCTCTCCCTCCATCACATAACCCTATATATCACAGAGCTCAGCTTCTCTAACTCCATCATATAACCCTATATATCACATAGCTCAGCTTCTCTCCTCTATCCTATAACCCTATTTATCTGAGAGCTCAGCTGCTCTCCTCGCTCATATAACCCTATATATCACAGAGCTCAGCGTCTCTCCCCTATCATATAATCCTATATATCACAGAGCTCCGCCTCTCTCCCCTATCATATAATCCTATATATCACAGAGCTCAGCTTCTCTCCCTCGATCATATAACCCTATATGTATCACAGAGCTCAGCTTCTCTCCCTCGATCATATAACCCTATATATCACAGAGCTCAGCTTCTCACCTCTATAATATAAATCTATATATCAGAGCTCAGCTTCTCTCCCTCGATCATATAACCCTATATATCAGAGCTCAGCTTCCCTCCCTCGATCATATAACCCTATATATCAGAGCTCAGCTTCTCTCCCTCGATCATATAACCCTATATATCACAGAGCTCAGATTCTCACCTCTATAATATAAATCTATATATCACAGAGCTCAGCTTCTCTCCCTCTATCATATAACCCTATATATCACAGAGCTCAGCTTCTCTCCCTCGATCATATAACCCTATATATCACAGAGCTCAGCTTCTCTCCTCTATAATATAAATCTATATATCACAGAGCTCAGTTTCTCTATCACATCTTTTTCTCAGATAGGGAAGTATAAACCACCTGACAGTTTTCCAAGACCCCCCCTTTTTCCCCCCACATTCCGGTTTAAATCGACCTAAAGTTAAGTTGTTGCATATTATTTGTTCAGTTGATTTGACATATATATGTATATGTTAGAGTTTAATTCTCTTAATGGGGTTGTGCCACCAAGGACCTTTATCACCCATCCACCAGACAGGTGATAGATGTCGGATCGCTGGGGGTCCCATCTCTGGTAAATGTCTTTGGCACAGCACCTTCAACAATTTGTGACTGAGTGAACAGTTAGAAATACAGGAGAGGGATAGGTGAAGAAGGAAGCGTTTTTCCTCTAAGATTGATGGCGTTTTTGGTTTTGCCTACACTTAGTTTTATGTGAATGTTTTCTTATCGGTGGTACGCTTTAAACCACCACACGCCCCTTCCACAAGGGCAGATTTTGTTCGGTATTTTGTATCCCTATTTCTGACCAAAAACCAGGAGTAAATAATAAATTTACTGACCTCCACCCAATGCATTGCTCTATTAACACACAATTCTAAATATAGCTTTAGCTATAAATGTGGAAAACAGGATGTAGTTTAGTGAAGCAACATTTCATGCAGATTTTAAAATTTTTAAGTGTTTTAATTTGCTTAAAAACCTTTCCTTTGAAGAGATCATTGTCAAGCTGTTATAACAATATGCATGTCAGAAGTTCTGCTGATTGCTGAAGAATAGTGCTCAGCTGAGTGTTGTGCCCCCTTGTGTCTGACCTCTTGTTGGAGAGCAGAATATTTAGATTCATAGAAAGCCTTTATGAATCTGCTTACTGCATACTTGGCGTTAAGGAGCGTTGGTCTGAAACTAACGGTGCATCCTCACGACAATTCAAAATACTCGGCAGGTGACGCAGTTTTCAAGAAGTATTTTATGTAGACTTTGAGGATTTGTTTTCTGCCAGATTAATAGAAAATGAATCCCATTTATCTCTGGGGTTTTGGATGCGGGTCTGACCATAGACATGACGCGTTTTTGACATGAAATATGGCGGATGATTGAACATGTTGTGTGTATTTTTTTTTTTTTTTTTTTAACAGCAGTTTTGAAATCCAAGACATTTGAACTACACCTCAGGTTTTCAATTAAGATCTTTGGGGGTGTTTTTACGGTCCATTTTTTCGAATGTGAGTGGATTTCTGACTAGAAATTATTGTCGTGTGGATGGACCCTAAGGGTATGTTCACACGGCATATTGGGGCTCGTGTTTTGAAACCACGTGCTGATCAGCGCATAATTCCAAAGCGCGGCGAAATGGGTGGCTAAATAAGCTGTGTGAACATACCCTAGGAGGCATAGCGCTGTCAGCACTGGGCTTGGGGTCGTAGCGCCTCATCCCCACCGAACAGAACCTCTGACATGTCTTTTATAATTTTATAATTTTAACAAAAATGGTCATCTTTGAAGTGAACACGTATCCAAGGCTTGTAAATTTTACTCTACTTTACATAAATTTTCTTTGAAGATTTAATTTGTACACAAACGTTAACTATGTAGCAATATTACAGACTTTTATTAAAAAAAACCAAAACCTGGTAGTATGAAGACTCCTCAGGATTTGTTAATTATTCATGTCCGCATTCAGAAAGTCTATGTCTATAAGCGCAGTTTCTTAGGACTCCCAAATAGAGCCGATTAGTACATCACCATAGCGACGTTTCGGAAGACACAGCTCTCCTTTCTCAAGCGATATTACGGTGATGTGCTAATCGGCTCTATTTGGGAGTCCTAAGAAACTGCGCTTATGGACATAAAGACTTTCCCAACGTAGAGATGAGTAATTAACAAATCCTGAGGAGTCTTCATACTACCAGGTTTTTATAAACGTCTGTAATATTGCTACATAGCTAATGTTTGTATACAAATGAAACCTTTGAAGAAATTCGTAGAGTAAAATTTACAAACCCTGGATACGTGTTTATGTTGGAAATATTCTTGAAGTGAATCAATAGAACGGAACAAAGTAGGCACTTTTCTCTAGGGGCATTGCGAAACTAAATCTAGGTGTACTAGAAGTCTAAATAATAGGTGAAGCACTGGATAAAAGTTGATCCTTATTTAAGTGGAGCCTGCTCTTTTTCTGCCTCTGTAGACTTATTCACTCTTCTTTTTTGTAGCTTACTATTAATGGTTACTACAATTGTTCATAGCCCCATTAAATTTGCTTCCTTCCTCTGGATAAAAGTCAATACATTTATTTCAGACTCTAATATTTTACTAAATGTTTAAAATTGTGTAAAACCACCTTAGCCGCTAAAATACTATATTATGTTGGTGTTCAGGGATGCTTTTATACTGTTGGCAAACAAATATAGCATTGTAAATGTCTGTTAATCTCTGTTTTGTTTTATTAAAAATCTGTTTATTTCAAAAGTGTTGATGTAGTTTATTTTGGTTCATATTTAGTTACATCATGACACCTGTTTATTTTACTTATTTTACTTTGTCATGCCCTTTACCTCTAGTACAGATTGACCTTTGAAAAGTAGTCCCATCGATTTAGTCCTTAACACCTTAAATGTCTCCTTTATAAAGTCAGACCTCAGCCCACTCCTCAAATTGTGCTGAACGGTGACCTGTCGACCACTTAAAAGTTGCTATGTCTAGATTTACATATCCAGTTTTTTTAATATCCAGAAACTGCTTCTGTGAGTCCATCCTGTAAATATCTTTTTTTTCCCTCCCCTAAATAGGTTTAATATAATGTGCTGAGTTCCTTCTAAATGCATGTGTATAGTGGTGGGAATTTTTCTCCTGCAGACCTCCAAACCAACAGCATAGATTTAAGATCCATAATGTGCTGCTGCCTTTAGTCACTAGAGGGAGCTTACTGCATACAATACAGTTTGGAGCTCCTAAGCTCCCCTAGTCATGGCTGTTGGTAGCAAAAATAATGCTGGTCAATTTAGAGATGTATTTAATAATCAGCACAAAGTTTTGGACTTAAATATTTACTTTAGGCTGCGTTCAAACTTTCAGTTTTTTAGATGCACTGTTTTAGCCTAAAATCAGAAATAGATCATAATTTGAGGACACATTTTAAGGAAAGATTGTTTTAGGTCCATTCTTGGTTTTGGCTTCCAAAATGCATCAAAAAACTGAATTGTTTTAATGCAGCCTTAAAGTGTGAATTAATCCTAAAATGGGCAAATTTTCTGCACATGTTTAAAAAAAAAACTTTTGAAATGAGTGCTCCCAGAACCCTGGAAGTGACTGCTTCAGGCGCTGGGTGTAGAACACAAGGGAATGTGCTATAAATCTTAAAATACAGAACTACATTCAAAAATGTTACTGATCAACAATATTGTGTTAAACAAATTTCCAGTAATCTGGTTGGTACTACTTTAATTTATGAAGCCGAAAAAGTCCAAGTATTAGACGTGTTGTGAAAATGCTGCAGACCCATCAGGTAAGTTCACAGCTGGTCTCCAGCTGGGTGGGCAAACACTTGTGATGCGAGACTGTTGTGCAATCAGTACTGATTGCACAACCGGTGCAGTCAGCACCAGTTTTATGACAGTCATAGCATTGCAGCTTGTGCTTGTTGCTGAGGATAACCAATTCATGCCATGCTTAAGGGTAGTGACTTGGAACGAGACTGCAGTAGTACCCTTCCCCACAGGCAACTTTAAAGCGTACCTGTAATTAAACACAATTAAATTTAATTAAACACACCTTTCTATAAGTCAACGGTACAGGTAAAAATAATGATCTCCATAATATAGTTTATTAGAGAAAAACTTCCTCCTTCGACCGACCTCTGCCCCTGCTTTTTTGTCTGTGTACTCAGTAGAACGGAGGTTCCAGAAGGATTGCCTTCGTGATTAGTGACAGAGAGCCGCAGTTGAGGAGAGAGGCTCACAGAAATGATGTGTATAGTCAGTGTTTTATTCTACCTCAGTGCTGAACCCACACCTACACTGCTTCTTACTGCTGTCTAACGTCCTTCATGCTGCTGCTTGTCTTGCTCGCTTGCACTCATATTTTGCCCCTCCCCTCTCCATAGACCTTCATGGGAAGCTGAGATCCCAGGAGACAGATTTCATCTGCTACTTTTGAGTGCCCAGACAAGAAAGTAGGATGGGGGCGCGGGCAGAGAAAAGGAGGCTCATTAAAGGAGAAGGAAGCATTTTTCTCTTAAGAGATATTACGTTTTTTCTTTTATTTTTGCTTTTACGGTTGATATATGGGAAGTTGATTGTAACTAATGGTACACTTTATGGTTTCCCTATGAGGGAAAAAGCCGCAGTAAACTTGGTGGATTTAGCAAAGAAAGTAGACAATTTTGCTCGTGACATTGTTAAAAGGAAATGGTAAACTCCAAGCAAGTTGTTATATTTCCATGATTTTGTAACAAATTTCTGGCAACTCCTTCCGCCTCACCCAGTATATTTATTTCTGAACAAAGACTAGCACTAAGTGCCCAATATTTTTTTTAGATTTATGGAACTGCAGAAATATTATGCCTGTGTACAGCGCTTGCTAAGTGCCACCCTCTCTTGCTTGCATGTTAGGCGTTCTCTTTAGCGGAATATTTTCTTTGTCAGTCTGTGCTCCACAGCACAATTCAGGCCAAGGTTAGTACTTAAATAAATTGGTAATCCTTTCTACTTAAAGCAATATATCACCATAAATGCCAGTAGGCTGCAGGCTGACAGTTGCTGACATACTGTTGGCTGTGCCACCTGGGCACAATAGCATTTCCCTTTCTTTTTTTTTTTTTGTGTGTGTGTAAATGACATGTCTTTTAAAATCTGTAAGACACCATTTCATTAGACTGGGTGACTTGTAGACATCTCCTCACTATCCCCTCATGATAGACCTCAGGATCATTGATGTGTCGCACGTAATTCATGCCTTCAAAGTTGTCATTTTTGGACATCCTTTTCGCAAATGCCCAGCCCTTGGTTGTTCCATCGGAGGATGCCCCCTCTATAAACATTCACTGTAGTGAGTAGTTTGGGAATCTTGGAAACACAATCTATAAAAGGTATAATCCGTGTAAGCACTACAAAAAAATAACCCTCCTTAAACGGATATAAAATAAGTTTTATGTAGTCCAAAGCTGCCTTTGACTGCGGAAGACTGCAAGCGATATTGCTTGCTTCTCTCTTAGATACTGCTATTATATGGCACCTTTAGGAAAATCGGCACTGGTTAAGTTTTATTGCTGGATAGGACTCATAGAGGGGAATTGCATAAACAAGGATCAGCTGGTCTCCATGACCGATAAGTATGATGAGAAGTTAAAAAGAGCCTTTAATATATTTCTATGTATGTTTTTTCTGTGGCTACTACTTCTGCGTTAAATGCATAGATACATCTCCAGTATTTATGCAAAGCTAAACTTTACATCCATAAAAGCACTGTTCAGAAGACTGGTTACTGCCGATCCTTGGGGGAGATCAATCTTGTTTCCATACCTTATAAACGCCTTTCATGTCATCGTTTTAGTAAAATGTAACTAAATATGGGTAACAGAGCTCGCTTTTGTCCCCTTCTTGTACACTCTTGTAAAGCAGCCCATTGTTGAAAGTGTCACTTCTTTCCTTCTGTGTCCTTAGAGTAATGTTAAATGCATCAATCTTAGTATCCTAATATTCAAAAAATGGAACAAACTCCGAGCAATAGAATCAGATGGTACTTTTAAGTAGTCTAAAGATTACATATTATCGGTGGCCATCGTAGTTTACCATGTCTGGGCACACTTTTGCTAGAAAATAATATAAAGGTAAAGTGTTGTAATCATCAGATAAATCATAATAAATCTTCAGGCTGGGTTCACAGTTGCATTTTTTGAATGCATTAAAATGTATAGATTTTTAATTAACTCTCTTCTTTTGAGCTATTAACACATAAGCTTTTGTTCCAGTTAAAAACACAACTCTGCTACAACAAAAATGCAGCGTGAGCCCACCCTTAAAGAAACTGCAGCTCACTAGGCATACAGAACTTGTTAAATATAACCCCAACCCCACTGCTCTAGCGTGGTTGCCCTTCACTTACCTTTATTTTCTTTGCTTGTCCTTGCACTTTGATACTGAACCTTCCCAGTCTTCTAATTTTCAGTCATAGAACACCATGTTTTTTTCTTTCCACACTATTGATTGATCATGATTTCTCTATTTCTAAATACCTGTTTTTAAAACCAGTTAATTACATATTACATTTTGCTCCACGTGAGAATCATCCCAATGCAAAATGACGTGGCTGCAGCTTCTGTTACTAAGCTGTCCCCTACTTTTAGTCCAGCACCTTTTAGACTGGGTTTACACAGTACAGGCTCATAGGGCTGTAGCATTAGTTAATTAGCTATCCTCCGAATGAAATGCTTTATGTAATTTTCCACTACTAAATGATGACATTTTGTCTGTTTTTATTTAGAAACATGGAAAATTAACCAGCTGCACCGGATGCAAAGCTCAATGTAGAATTTTCGACATGACTCAGTGCATCGGATCAAATGGACACATGGAGCCATACTGTTCAACAACGTGTATGAATGCTCACAAAGCAAAATATGCAAAGCCGCCGCCACCACCACCTCCGCCTCCACCAGTTCAGAATATCATGCCCACTCAGAGTAAGTGTGAGACACTGTTCCATCGTGTCCACTGCTGTCAGGTTTCCGTATTATTATTAGCATGCTGCATTAGGTTATCCAGTAAAGAGACGGCAACATGACCCACTTAGGTTATGTTCACACGGTGTAATTATGCCGGCGCTCGGTAGCCCGCGCGGGGGCCGGCGGCTCGGACATTCATTGCTAGCGGCGCGTATTGTCACTTAGTAGGAGACATAATTCATAGTTCTCTATGAGAACTGTGGATTACCGGAATTATTGGGACGTATCTCACCCCATATTGAGCGCAATACGGCGCAAAATACGGGCTGAAATATATGTCCCAGTTTAAGCCGTGTGAACATAGCCTTATACCTCACTAGGGGGAGCATGCATCAAGAATGCTTCCTGCCAAAATAGCTCCACAGAAAATGACATTGGCGTGAAGATGGCAAAACATTACTACGACATTGTTGCCAATCATTTTTACTGGATACTTAATGAGTTGATTGTCAAAACTTTTAATCTATCTGAAAAATGAATTTAAAAGGCCGTCTAGTCGGTCACTGTGGTACTGATTTAGCACAGCTGTATTACGATCTATGGATGTCTTAGTTTTCTCAAGCACTCTATAGAATGTTGACCTTAGTCGTGTTTTCTCCGTTTCATTTTTGTATTTATTGGCTACTACTGGTCTGCAGTGATGAACTGCTGAGGACACCAGGTCTGTGGCTATACCGACCAGCACTGGCAGCCTATCAGGAGAGATCGAACAGGTCTGTAGCTATAGCGACCTGAGGAGCTGATGCAGCCCATACAAGAGGGGATATCTAGGAATAGACAGGACACTGTTAATGGACACATATTGCAAAGTAACTTGTTTTTGCAAGATCTTTAAAAAGCAATCCTTGTCCTGAGACAAACCCTCTTAAAAAAAAATCTTAAAGATTAAAAAAAATGTATAATCAAATATTTGCTCACTTCATTTATAAAGTGCCAATAGGTTTCACAGAGATTGTCCTCATTCACATTGGTCTCTGTCCCCATTGGGGCTCACACTCTAAATTCCAGATATGCCTATAACAATGTTTTCGGAGTTTAGGGTAAACTGGAGTACCCGGAGGAAACCGCCGTCTTTGCGGCTATACACCAGGAGTTTTAAAAGTACGCACTGGCTAATGAATTACTGTATTTGGGGGCGTACTTCAGGTGTATTGCAACGCAAATACGCCCTGTGAACATACCTGAGCACTGCAAAGAAACAGTGCTAGCCACTGTGCTGGAAGAAATGCTGTTTCTAATGTCACCGGCAATAAAGAAAAGTAGAAGCAACCCAAAACTAGTGACTTTCCACGTGCACGGACTATCGGCTCCTGGAATTTCTCAAGCGCTGATATAATAATGTGGTATTTCAGCATGGCCTTTCAATGATTTTTTTTTTTTTTTCCTTCCTCCTTTTGACAGTAACACACAGTTGTAGATGAAAGAAACACAACAAATGTGACCAGCTCAGGGGGCTGGCACATGATTACAGACAGGAAGTAGTGATCTAAAGGCTGGTTATTGCCTATGTGTGAAGAAAACTTGCAAAGAGATTGTTTAGCTGCAGGAGTACTGTAGTTGGAGATTGGACTTAAAGGGAATGTGTCATCAAAAATGACTTATTTAACTCACATTTTTATGTTCAACACATTTTTAAAGAATGGTTATATATATATTTTTTAATTTTCCATATCACTTTCAATATTTTTTTTAATGTTTCTTAAGTCCTGCAGTTTTCACTTTGGCCACTAGGCAATAGTCTGACACTTCCTGTTCTGTACAGAAAGATTCTCAGTTGTCTGCTCGTTATCAGCACAAAGAGGGTCAAACTGAAAGGAGACACCAGTGTGAATAGATAACACAAGATCCATCACAAGTGGAGATAGTAACAGTTCACCCTCTTCCCCTCCCTGCACACTGATTTATTCCCAGGTCACAGCATGACTCGAAAACTCTCCTATAGAAGTGAATGGGACTGAGTCAGTCTTAAGTCTCCTATGTGCATGAAGCTACTGTAAAGCATCTCTCTGACTGCTGTTAAAGCAGTGCAAACAAGGCCTAGTGGCCAAAGTGAAAACTGCAAGACTTAAGAATTATTAAAAAATATTGAGTGATATGAAAAATTAAACCCAAAAATTCCTTTAAAAAATGTGTTTAACATAAAAATGGGATTTAAACAATGGCTCATTTTTTGATGACACATTCCCTTTAATGCAGATTCTATCCATTTTTTATCTTTTGACTCCAGTTTTATTTTAAAGTGTAAGTTAAGGTTCTCAACTTATTTTTTTTTTTTGTCTTTCAGATGCAGGAATAATTTGTCATTTTTGTAAAAGAAACTCCTTACCTCAGTATCAAGCCACGATGCCTGATGGAAAACTGTATAACTTCTGTAGCTCTGGATGTGTAGCCAAGTTTCAGGTTTGCCAAGTTTCCATTCTTTTTTTCATAATTATGTGGACAAATAAATTGGCATAATGGTTCAGAGGGATGTGTGGAAGCTGCATGGTTTCTGCATAGATGTCCAACTACAGGGTGGGTTTGCAGTATTGGAATAGACTGCTTATAACAGTTTTAAGGGGTTTAACGTTCAACATTGATAGGATATATCATCATGTCTGGTGTGGGTCTCACCTTTGGGACCTGCACCAATCTTCAGAATGGGTGCCCAGAGCTCCCTACTGTGAATAGAGACGTGCCGCAGCTTGTGCGATCACCCTCTGCAAATTTCAATGGGAGTTCTGCGTACAGTCCAGAGCTGTAACTTGCACCTCTGACATTGTTGGCTTATTTTATTTATATGCAAAAAAACCTTTTAACGTTAGTTTCACTTTTTTCTTCATGGAAAATTGCACTGCAATGTATCGTGTGGTTTTTGTGAGCCATAGCCAGAATTGGATCCAGCAGACTGAGAAGCACTTTTATATTTCCCATTCCTCTTGAATCTACTCATGGCCTTGGCTTAAAGGCCTGAATGAAAAACAGACACTAATACGGCAGTATTTTTCCAGAAAAATACTACCGTATGAGGGACAAAAGCCAAATAACATACATAGGCCACATTCCAAAAGAAGTACAGAACTCTTAAAATAGCAGTTTTTTTTTTCTTGTCAATTCTGCAATATTTTGCTTCAGTGTATTTGGCTTTCATGTGGGCAAGAAGAATTTAGTAAGATCTGACTTTTAAAGGGAAGGTTAGTCAAAATGGTTTCCTGAAATATCCTGGACGGATGGGAGAAGATGATACAGGTAGGTTTTGTGACCTAGATAAAAACGGGTCTTTAGAATGACAGGACTATGATCGAGAGCTCATACTTATCTTCTCAGAGATGTTTTATTAAAAATCTTAAAACATTCTAAGCAAAGGTCTATTTAAATCGAATTGCATGTTGCTTATATTTTCATTGTAAATTTGAGTAGTTTCAAAAAAGTTCTGACCGCTTTCAAATTTTATTTTTATTTAAAAAAGTTTGTCCAAGATGGCCCCGCCTTTTCGCAGCCACCCCCATGACACAATTATGGGGTTTTATTCAGTGGATGGCATAATCGAGGCCACTAGATCTGCCATTAGGGTGCTTTCACACGGTGCGTTTTTAATGCGTTTTTGGTGCAGGAAGGCACAGCAATTAATGCTGTACATTGCTGCACAAAAATCGTGGCAAAAATTGTGGTAAATTCGCTGTAAAATCACAGTAATTACCACGATTTTTGTGCAGCAATGTATAGCATTAATTACTGTGCCTTCCTGCACCAAAAACACATCATGTGAAAGCACTCTTACTCTGTTCCTGTTAAACCATGCTTAAGATCACTTAATGGAGCATATAGTGCAGTACATAAGTACTGGAGAATATACTGCAAGCAATTAGGAGATCACACAGTTTCTAGGGGGGGGGGAAAATTTCACAAAAAAAAATTCTTAAATTTTTTTTTTGTATTACCCAGAATTTCCAGGGGGGTTTTTTTTTTATTTCCTAGGGGAAAACCGGGGAAGGGAAAAAACCCTTTCCTTTTTTTTTTTTTTTTTTTATCCCCTTTTTAAAATTAAAAAAAAAAAAATTAGAAATGAAAAAAAAAAAAAATTTTGGTATTTAAAAAAAAAAAAACTTTTTCCCAAAAAAAAAGTAACAAAACCGTGGGAAAAATTTTTTTTAAAAGGGGGAAAAACCCAAAAAAAATTTTTTAAATTCCAAAAAAAAAATTTTTTTTTAAAAAACCCTTTTTTCATTTCGATAAAATTTTTTAAAAAATAAAAAAAAAAAAATTTTCCAAAAAATAAAATTAAACAAAAAATTTTAAAAAATTTTCACCCCTTAAAAAAAATTTTTTTCCTAAATGCAAAAAAAAAAAATGGAAAAACCCCACCCCAAAAAGAAACCCCCCTTTTTTTTAATAAAAAAATTTTTTTAAAACAAAAAAAACCACTTATCAAAATAAAAAAACATTCCCCATTTAATAAAATTTTATCTTAAGGCTTTTTTTGGGCCCCCCTTTTCCCCCCCCGGGGTTTGGTTCAGGGGGCCCCAAATCGCCCTTATTATTTTCCAAATCCCATAAGAACATGGCCTTTTCCCCCCCCCCCCCGTTTTTTGGCCCCCCCCGGGTTTTAAAAACCCCCCGGGGGGGGAAAAAAAGGGGCACACTAATTTACCGGGACCCCCTTTTTTCCCGGGGCTTTGTGGCAAAAAACGGCCCCCCTCCCCCAATGGGTGGCCCCCCTTGTTTTAAAAAACCCCCCGGGTTTGGGCGAAAAAAGGGGCCTTTTTAAAGGGGGTTTTATTCCCGGGGCCCGTTTTTTTTTTTTTTTTAAATTTGTCGAAAGCCAAAACCCAAAAAATTTTAAAAAATTTTTTTTTTTTCCCCCCCCTTTTTAAAAAAAAAAAAAACCTAAAAAGGTTTTTTAAAACAAAAGGGCTTCCGGAAAGGGCACAGTCACAGGGGCCCCCAAACTTTTAAAAAAAAAAAAACCCCCCAAAAAGGTTTAAATTTCGGGTTTTTGGGTAAATCGTCTGGGAAAAAAAAAAAAGGAAAATTTTTCCCTACAAAACACCCGGGGCCAAGGGTTTCCTTTAAATTGAAAAAACCTTCAAAAAAACCCCCGGGGAACTCCAAAAAGAAAAAAAAAAAATTTTTTTTTTAAAGGTTTTTTTTTTTTTTTTTTTTTTTTTTTTTTTTTTTTTTTTTTTTTAAAAAAAAAAAAATTTTTTTTTTTTTTTTTTTTTTTTTTTTTTCCTTTTTTTTTTTTTTTAAATTTTTTCAAAAAACAAATTTTTTTTTTAAAAAACCCCAAAAAAACCCCCTTTATTTCCCCAAAAATCCCCACTTCCGTCTTTTTTTTAAGGTTTTTTCCTTTTCCTTTTCAAAAGGGGGGGAAAAAAGGAAAAAAAAAAGGGAAAAAAAAATCCCCATCACAAAAGGAGAGCCAAAAGCCCCTCCCCCCCCCTTCCCCCCCCTCCCTTACATAAAATTTTTAAAAAAAAAATTTATGGGGCAGAATCTGCTAAAGAATTTTGGGGAAACTGCGTAAAAAAACCTTTGCTTTAAAAATCAAAAAAAAAAGGGGGTTTCCCCCAAAAATCAAAAGAAAAAACAAAAAATTTAAAAAAGGGGGAAAAAAATAATTAAAAAAAAAAAAGGGACGGGGGTTTTTAAAAAAAGTTTAAAAAGAAAAAAAAAAAAAAAACCGGGCCCCCAAAATTTTCCTTTCCCTAAAACCAAAAAAAAAGGCCCCCCTTATTTTAAAAACCCCAAAGAAGGGGCTAAAAAAGTTGGGGAAAAGAAAATTTTGAAAAAAAAAGGGGGCCTCAAAAAAAAAAATTTTTTGGTGAAAAGGGGTTAAAAAAATAAGGGTGCCAAGGAAAAACTAAGGGGGCAAAGGGTTTAAATTTCACCAAAATTATAAAGGTATAAAGGGGGCCCTTTATTCCAAAAAAAAATTTTCTTCAAAAAAAGGGGGGTTTTTTTTTTTTTTTTTTAAAATTTTTTTTTTTTAAATTTCAAGTTCCCGGGCCCTTCCCCTTTTTTTCCCCCCTTTTTTTTAAGGTTTTTTTTAAAAAAAGGGGGGGGGGGAGAAAAACCAAGATTTGCGTCGGAAAAACCTTTTAAACTCGGGGAAAATTTTAAAAAAGGGGCATTTAAAGTTCCTTTAAATTAAGAAAAAAATTTTGATTTTTTCAAAGTTAAAAATTTTTTTTGGGGGCCCCAAAAAACCCCAATTTAAGGGGAAATTTTTTGGCCCCTAAAAAACTTTTTTATTGTAAAAAAAAAAAAATAAAAAAAAAAAAAAATTTTAAGGAAAAAAAGGATTTTTAAAAAGGAAAAAAAAAGGCCCCCAAAAAAGTTAATTTTCTATACCCCAAATTTTAATAATTGCAAAAATTTTTTTTGCTTCCCCAAAAAAAAACCCCAAAATTTTTTTTTGGGCTTTTTGGCAAGACTGGGGCCCTTTTAAAATTTTTCCCCCTATAAATTAGCCCCCAAATGAACTTTCCCTAATTTGTCTGTTAAAAAACCCGAAAAGAAAAAATTCCAATTTTAAGACCCAAATTTTTAAAAAAAAAACAAAATTAATTTAAACAAATTTTTTTTTTTTAAAGAAGAAAAACAAAATTTTTTTGAAAAGGGGTTTTTTTAAATTTTTTTTAAAAATGTTGAAATTTTTATGTTAAAAAAATTTTTAAATTTTAAAAAAATTAAATAAAATTTAAAATAATAAATTTTTTAAATAAATATTTAAAAATTTTTAATTTAAATTATATATATATTTTTAAAAAATAAAATAATAAATATAAAAATATTTTTAAAATTTTAATATATTAAAAGGGGGTTTAATATATATAAAAAAAAAATGTTTTAAATATATATAAAATTGAAAATATAAAATAATTTAATAAAATAAAATTTGAAAAAAAAATTAAAATATTTTTATAAAATAAATAGTTAATATTTTAAAAAAAATAAATTTAAAAAAAAAAAAAAAAAAAATAAAAAAAAAAATAAATTAATAATATATTAAAGAAAAAAAAAGGGAATTTTAAAAAAAAAACAAAACCCCCCCAAATTAAAAAAAACAATAAAAATACATAACCCAAAAACCTTTGGGCCGGGGCCCCCCCCCTTTTTTTTTTTTGGGGCCCATTAACCGCCTCTTTCCTTAAACCTGTGCTGGGTTGCCTTTAAAATTAAAGTCCCCCCGGGGGCGTTTTTTTGGCCCCCTAAAAAGCTTCCCGTGGGGGAAAAAAAATTTTTAAAATAAAAAAAAAGGGGCCCCCAAACCCCGCAAACCCGAAAAAAAAAGGAAAAAAAACCCCCCTTTTCCTTTTGGGGAAAAAATTTCCCCCCGTTTAGAAAACAATGAAATAAAAATATAGGTTTTTAAATAGTTTTGAAAAAGAAAAATTTAAAGTTTTTAAAAAGTTATAATTGTATTAAAAATTTTAAAAAAGTAAAATTTTAAATTTAAAAGATTATAGGGAATTTTAAATAAATTTAAAATTTTTTATAAAGTTAAAAATTTTTTAAAAATATTAAAAAAAAAAAAAAATTTTTTAATTTTTTTAAAAAGAAAAATTTAAAATTTATAAAAATAAAAAGAAAAAAATTTTTTTTATTATGTAAAAAATTTTTGTAAAAATTTTATAATAAATTTAAAATAAATATTATATGTATATATAAATTTTATTATATTATATATATTAAAAAAAAATTTTAAAAAATATTAATTATATTAATTTAAAAAAAAATATTTTTATTAATTAATAAAAAAATAAATTTATATATATAAATATTATTAAAATTATTATAATTTTAATATTAAAATATTTAAAATTGTTTTATATGTAAAAATGTAAAAAAATATTTTTATTAAAATTAAATTAAATGTTTAAAATAGAAAATTAAAATATAAAAAATTAAAATAATATTTAAAATATAAAAATGAATAATATGTAAATTTTTATTTAAATTATATAATTTTAAAATTATATATAAATTAAATAAATTAAAATATGTTAAATTTTATATATTTGAAATATTTATATATAAAGTTTATATATATAATTTTATATATGTATATATAAATTATATAATGTTTTTAAAAATTTTTAAATTAATATAATTAAAAATTTAAAAAATATGTTTTATAATTTTTTAAAGTATAAGATGATATAATTATATATAGTAAAAATTTTTTTTAAAAATAAAAAATATTTAATATGTAATATTTAGTTTTAAAATATAATTTATAAAATGGATATTGTATAATATTAAATTTTATATAAAAAATATTTATATTATTATTTAATATTTAAAATATTATAAAATTTTTTATATATATATATAATAATGAAATTTATATAGTATAATTTTGATATGTTTAAAAAATTATAATATTAAATTATTAATATAAAATTAAAATAAAAATTTTTAAAAATATTTTATTTAAAATTTTATTAAAAAAAAAATTTGGTTTTAAAGAGAAAAAAAATTTAAAAAAAAATTTTTTTTTTTAAAATTTTTTTTTTGATAAAAAAATTTTAATATAAAAAAATTTTTTTAAAATTTTTTTTAAAAAAAAAAATTTTTTTGGTTTTGGAATTTTTTTGGGGGGGAAAATTGTTGTTTATTGGTTTTTTTTTTTTTTTTTCATGACAAATTTTTTTTTTTTTTTTTTTTTTTTTTTTTTTTTTAGAATTAAAAAATTTAAATTCAAACCCACAAAAAAAAGCCTTTTCTTTGGTTTGAATTTTTGGAAAAAAAAAAAATTTAAAGGCTTTTTTTGAAAAAGGTTTTTTATTTTTTTAAAATTTTTTTTTTTTTTTTTTTTTCAAAAGGGTAGAAATAAAGGGACCTAATTAAATTGGTAAAAAAACCTGAGCTTTTCTTTAGGGGTCCAAAAAGGGGGATTTTATATGAAATGAGAGTTTCGGTTTTTAGGACCCTCACAAAAACCTTTAAAACCCCAAATAGCTGGGGAAACAAAGTTTATTAAAATTTTTTTAAGGGAAAAAAAAAAATTTTTAAAGGGCTTCTCCCAAAAAAGGGTTTAAAATCGAAATGCGGTTTCCGTCTGTCGGGATTTTCGGGGTCCTTTGAAAGGGCGGGAAAGGTGGGATCAAAATCAATTCATAATCCTAGTGAAGGGAAAAATTTAGGGTCCTCCTTTTTGGGGTTGAAAAAAAACCTTGCTTTACCAAAGGTTTTTGGGTTTCCAAATTTGGGGGGCGGGTTTCCGCCCCACGATTCGTTTTGGGGGGGGGGGTCAGTTTTTGGGTAACACCTTTTAGGGTAACCCAAAAATTATGTACTTTCCCCCCGGGGTTATTTTGCCCGGGGGGAAAAAAACCCCCCATTCTCATGGAAAGTAATTCCGGGGAAGACTCATTCAGGCCTACGCCAAATAGGGGCCCTTCCTTTGCCCCGGCCCTTAAGGGCCCCTTAAAGGGGGTTCCCGTTTTTTTTTTAAATTTCGTGGCGATTCATGGTCCGAGTTTTTAACCTAGCCCAACCTGTGAAAGGGCCCAAATTTTGTGAACCCCCCAAAATCTGACAATACGTTTCATTAGCTGTTTGTAGTTTTATGACAAATGTTTGCTCTGTGATTTCTGTCAATTTCTTTAACATATACCATATCGGACAAACCTGTTTTAAACTTTGTATTGTTGTGTAAATACGTGTTTTATTTTAGTTTTGTGTTTTTTGTTTTTTTTCTTTAACTACAGACACTCAGCATGCAGTCTTCTACTAATGGCCAGCATGTCAGCAGTGACATTCAGTTGAAATGCAATTACTGTAAAAACTTGTTTTCCTCTAAACCAGTAACACTGGAGTGGGAGGTAAGTCACCTGCAACTTTTAGAACTCTAATTTTGTATTTTGGCTGAAAGTTATTTCAAAATGTTTTAGATTGCTGTGACCTTGTTTGTAGTAGGAGCCATTTGAAAGCTTGCGCTATTCCAGTTGATTGGCTTATTTTAGATTGACTGCTCTGATCAGTTTGTAGTAAACAAGGCCTCCTGTAAGGATGCAAATTGCTATTCTGAAAAAAGTGTCCGTTTTTTATATTTTCCATAGATTTGTTAGAGTAAGGCAGGATTCACATGGCAATAATTGCGGAACGTATTTCGCCCGCAATTACGTCAGGGGTGGGGGAGCCGGCAGCCCGCTGGCCCCATAGACATTGATTATTCACAGAGTGTATACGCCGTGAATAATTGACATGTCACTTCTCTCGTCGTATTGTGCGAGCGGGGAGAGGAGACGTAATACATAGTTTTCTATGAGAACTGTGGATTACCGTAATGAATGGGATGTTTTTCACCCCGTATTTAGCGCAGTACGGCGCAAAATACGGGGTGAAATACGTCCCACTTTAAGCCGTGCGCACATAAGCTAAAGGTCACATTCGTGCTTAATTTTAAAAGGTGTCTGGTTTCGAAAGGAAACGGAGACTTTAATGTTTTATAGGTTATGTGCTTGTGCTTTATTCTGTGTGTCTACATGTTACGGTTTCTAATTTTCTTGCAGAAAAAAGTGAACCAGTTCTGCAGCACTATCTGCTGTGAGGACTATAAAAAACTGCACTGCATTGTTACCTTCTGTGAATACTGTCAGGAAGAGAAAACCTTGCACGACACCATGAAATTCTCCGGTGTCAAGAAACCGTTCTGTAGCGAAGGTTTGTTTTGTTCTTAAAGAAGTATTCCCGGCCAAACACATTAATGGTGCTCGAATGTACTCAGAACTCCTATTGAAACCAATAGGAGCATTCTGACCACCTTTCTCTGTTGAACAGAGACTTTCAGGGGCCTGGTCTTTAGATAGGTGTAGGTCCCAGAGGTGGGACCCCAAACATATATCATACATTGATAAAATTTTCTATTCATGCATCATCAATGTGTTTGGTGGGACAACCCCTTGAAGATGCAAAGTGAATGTGAGAATCTGTTTCTGTGCATTTGTGTTTAGACACACACTTTCTTGCAGCATTTTCTTACAAACAGACTACAGTTTCTTCCCCCTTGCTTGTATCATTTCCTTTCAAATACCTACTTTATTTGAATACCTTTTTAAGCTTGTAGATTTACCTTGCAAAATAATGGATTAAAAAGACCATGAGGAATATAATTGTCCTATGTTGAGGCTTGTCTTTTTTGCAGGTTGTAAGCTGCTATACAAGCAGGACTTTGCAAAGCGGCTGGGATTGAAATGTGTGACCTGCAACTACTGCTTTCAGATGTGCAGACGAGCAGCAACAAAAGAGTTTGATGGCAAACTTAGAGATTTCTGCAGTGAGGATTGCAGTAGGAAGTTTCAAGACTGGTATTACAAGGTAGTGATGAGCTTTAAAGTAGCCACAAATTCACTTTACAGTTTAATTTCATAAAAATGGTCAGTGTTACTGACAAAATACCTAGTATGACGAGATCCAGAATAATTCCCCCCACCACGCCCCCACTAAGACTTGTGTATATAATTGTTTGTACAGATTAACGAGGCACCTTTAGGTATCTGGAAATTGCACCCAACGATGAACCAGACTTGTGCAAGTCCACAATTCTCTTCCTGATATCTTGGCTGATTTCTTTTTCCCATGATGTTACACACAGAAGCAGTGTGTTTCTGGTGGGAATTAAAATACATCCACAGGAGTCTCTAACTCAAATTTGGCAATAAATCTATCAGAAGTTTCTGAAGACATGACACTATATGGGCTGTCCCAAATATAGGCATAGTAATCCTATTGTATGTAAACTTTTGACTTTGCATAAATTAATGAAAATGCCTTAAAAATTCTCTCATAATTCTGGGATTTGGGCCCCAGTTTTTCCCTTGTTTGGGTGGGTGCATCACTGGTAAAAACATTGGGGGGTTTTCCCAAAGGGGTCTGCACTTTTTTGAAAAATTTATTAGTTTACTGTACTATGTTATTTTTTGCCGCATCCTCAAACTGAGCGGATGTGCAGAATTCAATTCCTTTTTTTTTTTTATTTGATTTAGAGCCGTAGGTTTTTTATCTACTTTCTGAGGCATGTTGTTTAAGGAGAAGCGAGCTCTTTTTTAGGTTTACATGATTTGGAGCTGAAAATTCTTACTGGCCTCCTTAGGTGACAGTGGAAGTCCTGTTCACCCCACCCACATGCAGTGATTGACAGCTTTCCCTGTATCCTTGTGTACAGAGAAAACTATCAATCACTATATGTGGGCTAATTGTCAGTACAGTTTTGTTTCTCTTCCTTTCTCAGAAAACCTCTCTAAATCATAACCCTAAAAATCAGATCATCTCCTTCCCCCTAATGTAAACCCTATATATCCAAAACTCAGCTTCTCTTAATCATAGAACCCATTATCACAGAGTCAGCTTCCCTACATTAAACCCCATTATTGTAGAGCTCAGCTTCTCTCTTCTATCATATAACCCTATGTCACAGAACCCAGCTTATCTCCTCTTTCCAATAACCCTATATATCACAGAGCTCAGCTTCTCTCTTCTATCATATAACCCTATATATCAGAGCTCAGCTTCTCTCTTCTATGATATAACCCTATATATCACAGAGCTCAGCTCCTCTCCATCATATAACCCTATATATCACAGAGCTCAGCTCCTCTTCCTCGATCACATCTTGCTCTCAGACAGGGCAGCATAAACCACCTTTAATGTTCTTAGCAATTGTTTTAAATGGTCTGTTCATATATTTCAGGCAGCGAGATGTGACTGCTGTAGAACTCAAGGGACGCTTAAGGAGAAAGTACAGTGGCGAGGCACTATAAAGAACTTCTGTGACCAGCAGTGTTTACTGCGTTTTTACAGCCAGCAAAACGAGCCCAACATGACTACGCAGAAGGGCCCAGAGAACATGCATTTTGGTATGTGACTGTTTATCTACTCACTGGTCAGGTGCATGCACTGTTATCAGATGAATTTTGTACAAAAGATCTTTCTTTAGTTTAGTGACTGTTTGACTCCTAATGTTGCTGTATTTTCTTTTGGATATAATGATTGCATAAAAATCATGACTTAGACACCGACACAAATCGTTCACACCCCTCTAAAATCATCCCATTACTTGTAGGTGATGTTCCAGCACGGGAGGCGCTTTTATTCATATCCTGGTGCATTTTCTGTAAAATTTGCTAGTTTTGTGTTTTTTCGTTAAACTGACCTCTTCAGATACAGCTACATGATTGCATTTATCAGCATTTTGAGAGTTGATGATTTAGGGATTCTTTTTACAACTATTCTGTACTACTTTACAGATCAAGGTGTACAAGCTTCACGGCCAAGAGCTACGGTAATTACAGTTTACATTTTTATTTTTTTTAGTGTCTTTATTATGACTTGTATGTGACTCTTGCCCTTTACGCTTCAGTTTCTATCTATTTGTATTGAAAAAAAAAACTATTTCTATTCCAGGGTCCAAATTCTTCCTGTTCTCCTGCAGCACCTAAAGACATGAAGAATAAGGCTGTGCTGTGCAAGCCATTGTCAATGACAAAGGCCACCTACTGTAAACCTCATATGCAGACCAAGTCTTGCCAGACAGGTATTGTAAAATATGAAATTTGTGTAACAATTTTAAGGTTCATATTATACAAAAGATGAATCCAACTCGACACTATATGTGAAGGATCTATCTAGCCACTGTCGCTTGAAATGTTATTCAGCTAATGTCAGCCATTCACTCAGCTTGATTCTGTATACAAACCCTTGCTATTGTCAAATTTAACCCCCTAAGCCCCAGGCCTGAAAAGGCCTTAGGCTATGTTCACACGGCTTATTTCGGGGCGTATTTGCGGACGTAATTACGTCCACAAATGCATCCTGAAATACGTTTCAAATAATGAACAATTAGATTAGCATTGATTCCAATGTAAAATACGCCTCGTCGTTCACACGAGGCGTATTTCCGAACGTATTTCGCCATGTAAATACGATCGTAAAATTCAGTCCCCTGTCACTTATTGAGGCGTAATTCGCGACGCAAATCCCCATAGTAAAGCATGGAGAATGTATTTACGACGCAAAATACGTGCCACACGTAATTACGTCTGCAAATACGCCCCGAAATAAGCCGTGTGAACATAGCCTAAATGGCTAGCTAAACTTTGTAGTTTTTGACTCCTTGCGATTCAACAGTTGTAACTTTTTATCTTTTAAGTGACGCGGTTGTTTAAGGACTTGTTTTATGCGGGAGAAGTTTTTTTTTGGGGAGGGTCATAGTTTTTTTAAAAATTAATGGGTTTTTTAAATTTTATATATATATATAATTTTTTTTACCATTCACATTTCACACTAAACAATCTGTTGAATTCTACAGGTAATTACGGTTGTTTAGATACCTAGTGTGTGTGTGTTGGGAGGTGTAACGTATGCACAGTAACACTTTTTATTAAATGTTTATTTTTATTTTCTTTCTTTTTATTCAAAATCCTATTAAGGGATAACTATTTAACACTTGTTTTTTTCACTTAGTAATGCATTAGCATATTCATGTATGCTATAACATTACAATCTGTGTAAGAGTGACACAGGCAGCAGATAGGGCACACAGTGTGCCCTGACTGCAGCCTTCCTATGCAGACAGCCCTGGGGGTGACTGTACAGATATTTCCAGGACTCCATTGGGTCACCAGGAGTCTCGATCACCCGATGGAGCAGGGGAATGCCCTTTAATTTGGCCATGGCCACGGACTGCAACCAAAGGGTTATGCGCTGGGAACTCTACTTCCTGGTGCCGACAGCGACTGCTCTAGGAACAGAGCTGTTAACTACAGAGCAGCTGCGGCGCTGGGAGCTGCAAATCCTTTCTGCAGCAACGTCTCTGCAGAAATTAGACCTGCACCACCCACTGTCTATAGTCAGTGGGCAGTTGTTAAGGGGTTAAAGGCTGGTTCTAAGACTAGCAACAAAAATAGTCAATGGATTTCCTGAATTACAACCCATCAAAAGATTATCAAAATTAAGGGATTTTTTTTCCAGAGTAAAGATGGCAGCAGGATTACTTAAGTGGGTGTTCTCACTTTGATTCACAGAGCCTGCTCTTCACAGCCAGCTTCAGGCTCCCACTTCCTGGTTAGGCTGTGGGTGGTTCTACATCAGTATTAAATTGCTGACATTTCTAGCTGACTCTGTTAGAGGGACGTTGCTAACAGAATATTCTAAACAGTATGGCAGAAGGCTACAGAGCTCTAAATGGTTGTTTTTCAATAACATGGTCCAGCTCCTGAGCTTCAGATAAGACGTAACAGGGAGGTAACGTCACCATGGTCCTGCTAACCTGGTGAAGCTTGTGGACGCAAGCAGGAGATAAGATCTCCTTTAGCTCAGAAATAAAGCAAAATCAGAACAGCAATGTATTTGGGAATTGTTTTTATTTACCATTGCCTACAGGTTTAAAGCTAATCATTGTGTTGATAATACCCCTTTAATTATTTTAAGGGTTAATATAGATATCTTTCCCATGATCTATTCACATCCATAGCAAGTCGGCATCCTATATGTTTAGATGGGAGAGAAGGTTTCTAAATAAACATAGAAAGGTTTCACTGTAAGGATATGTGCACACGGGTTAAAATGGGATATATCTCACGTCGTACTGCGCTAAATACAGGGCAAGATACGTCCCAGTCATTACGGTAATCCACAGTTCTCATAGAGAACTATGGATTACGTCTCCTCTCCTTGCTCACACAATACGGCGAGCGGGGAGGGAAGTGGCATGTCAATTATTCACGGCGTATACGCGCTGAGAATAATGCATTTCTATGGGGCCGGCGGGCTGCTGGCACCCCCACCCCATACACACGGCGTAATTGCGGGCCGTAATACGTCCCGCAATTACTGCCGTGTGAACATAGCCTAAGAACAGTGTGACTCTGGAACTCTGATAGAGGAGTTTTTCATGGTGAATTTACTAAGAGAGTTAAAAAATGACCTCGATGTATTTGTAATAATATTACAAGTTATAGTGGCTAGATTTCTGGAGATGGGTCATTAGTTCAGGCTTATTTTTTTTAAGCCTTAAAAACTATTTTACTGTGTGAGATGGAGTCCTGCCAGATTAGTGTTAGAGCCCTGCAGGCACTCGGTGTGCAGCAATTTACTCTAGCCTAGAAACAGATTGTAGCCTCTACATACCTTTTGTAAATATACCCTCTTGAACTTGAAGGTTTTTATTTTGTGCAGTGTAATACTTCATAGAAGTATTTAAGGCTTATTTACTTTCTTAGAGGAAGACGACTCAAATACAAAGTATGTTCCAGTGCCTATTCCTGTCCCTGTATATATCCCGGTGCCTATGAATCTCTACAGTCAAAAAGTACCAGCTCCATTACCTTTTCCTGTAAGTAATAGGTTTCAAAATAGTTCACGTGCAATTTTACATATGTTTGTTTTTTTATGATGGAATTTCTAAATGCAGTAGACACCTGTCTCGTGTGTATATCCGATGTGATTAAAAAAAAGTTTTTAAAAAATAAGTTCGTGTGATTGAAGAGGGAATTGGTCTTGTCTTAAGATATTATCCATTATCAACACTGTTGAATCTAGGAAACTGCAACTTTGTCAAAGTATTGGTATGTTTGAGAAAAATTATTTCTAGTAGGCATTATTAATTGTGGTATACTGGGAAAATCACATTGAACCCCTGTTTAAAATCACAATAATGGCCTCTTTGTAGTTCATGAAGGCAGAAGCTTCCAAATAATACCTCCAACAGAGGTCTGCAGCATGTCTTCCAGTAAAGGCACAGAGGGACGCATGCCCTATTGTGTAAAAAAAAAAAAATATATATATATATATTAATAAATATATAATAAATATATATAATATATAATAATATATATATGCTGATATGTGAAATAGCACAGTCTACTTCTTACCTAGTTTTTCTGTTATTTTGATATATATACATCAGCTGGTCCAAAAGGAAGTAAATCGGGATTAACATAACCATATTGACATGCTTGGTGTATGTGCCAGGAAAACATCCTGACATTCATTCTAAGATGAGGCCATTAACATGATCTGATCACAACCTCACTAACTGACTGACTGATAATTGCAGTTTTATACATGATAGAGACAGATGTGATATCTGATATTTATCACAGGTCCCAGTCCCTGTTTTGGTGCCAGCTGACTTGGAAAAAATAAAAGAACTAAAAGAAGAGGTTTGCCCTGAAGATGTAGATTTCAAGGTAGAAGAAGATTTAAAAGCTGAATCGGTTAAAGAGGAAGATGCAGATGATTCCATATTACTGATAGAAGATTCTCAGGAGGACAAGAAGGTAAAGGATGAACACCAACTGGACTGTAAAGTGAAGGATGAAGAATGGCGCAGCCTAATTGAAGATGAAGAAAAACTGGAGACAGATTCTTTGAAGGAAGAAGTAAAGGAAGATGATTTGAAAGAAGTAGTAGTAGTAGAAGAAGAAGAAGAAGAAATCAAAGGAGATTATCTGTTGAATGACAGTCCTTTGCATATTGAACTCTGATATTCTGGAACTTTCGGTTGCCTGAACTGAAAAAAACAAGTAACACAGGTATGTTAATATGACTTACCTTTTTGTTTTTGTTCAAAGGGTTGCTAATTTTATGAAAATAACAAAACACCTCAACAGGTAGTGTGTAGGCAAAAAAAAAAATCTCATTTTTCAATCCTGTTTTTCAGTGGCACCAATGCTCCCAGCCAATGTCTTGCTCATGTGACCCTTCAGTTATTTACAGGTTTCAGTGGTGTCCTCCTGGATGAATGGCACCTAATCGCTAATGCCTGTGATTGATGGCAATGTAGCGTGACCACTGACAGTGGCGTCATCCAGGAGAGGCAGCGGTGCTGTAATAGAGCTGGTTTAAAAGTAGTTCGCCGCCTTTCCCGCTATTTTAATCCCTTCCTGACCTACTGAGTTTTTTTTTTTTTTTTACATAATTGACAACCCCTTTAAATGCTTTCCTACTGCCCGATAACTTTGCGTGCGGGCGCTGGGGGTTTATCTCTGCACGGATGTTCTGGAACAGCCATGCAGAGTGTTCATCTGTACACTCATTTTGCAACTGCGCGAGTGGAGAGATGGCTGTCAGCGTTGGCTAACTCTCCACTGAGAAGATGGGGGCGAATTAGTTCTGATCCAGGTCAGCTATACAGTTGTTTCTCCTTGTACGGTGCTTGTATTTCAGGGGAAATATAAAAAAAATTAAAATAAAAGTTATATATTAATGACTCCCTAAGGTCTTTCTGACATTATGTGGGGCACAACAAATAAAATACTAAAACAAAAACCTCAGCCGTGCCCCAGATGATCCAAAAACTTTATATCCCCCTATGTATAAATAAATGTCTGTGACTTAAAAGTGGCACAATAACCAAACTTGTTTTAGTGCAAGTTTTGCTGTTCAAATAATAAAGTAATTTAAAAATAGACTTACCGTAATTTTTTTTTTTCTTTGGTATTCACTTCAGGAAAAAAATCTCATGTAAAAGTGGTGTCAAAATGAAGCCTAACACATCACTGTAAAAAAGGCAGCAAAAATTGTAAAATAAGAGGGCAAGAAGACATAGGGTTTTAAATGTGTGTGTCCTATGGAAACGGAAAATGTCTGATTCTGGTCAGTAAGAGGGGGTAAACGACCCAGTGAGGAACTGGTTAAAATTCTTACTTGATACATTCTGAAGTAAAATTCTTACTTTACTTTTAGATGATGATGTCTTAAATGAAGAGGTTTCTACAAACTGCAGTAGAGAGATTCCAGTGGGTCTGTCAGATTCGTCATATGAGCCAGAACTTGATCTTGAAATTGACTTCCCGAGGGGTAAGATGAAATTTATATTTTATGTTTATAATACTATTGAAATTGTCTTGCGTTTTTCTAATATCCTCCAACACCAGTTGCTTGTTGTGAGAATAAGTTGTTATACATGAAAATCATATACTTAGTTATAGCATCCATGTACATGAAACTTATTAACAATTTTTGCTTTTCCTGTTATGAATTTGGCCATGTTCAAAAATAGTGTTTTATAACTGTTTTATTTGAAATATATTAAATTTTTTTCCACAGCCGATGAGGAGTTTGATACAGAAAGCGAGTTTCTTTTGCCACCTGTATTTGAAGAGGCCTATGAGGATCAGCCCAGACCTAAGCCATTGAAAAAGGTACAAAATTAGGCGTTGACCTAAAAATTAGACTTGGTAATGCTGAATTATAACATAGCATGTGTGTGTGTGTGTGTGTATATAGATAGATGGATAGATATATCTATGTGTGGGTGTATACTAGTGCATCTCAAAAAAATAGAATATCGCTTATTTTAGTCAAATAGAGAAACCCATATATTCTATAGATTCATTACAGTATGAATTACATTGTATTTGTAAGCCCTATGACAAAAACCCATTTAATTTTCAATGAATGATCTAATTTTTTGATATGCACAAGTATGGTATGTGCATATACAGTTGTGTAAAAAAAAAGTTTACATACCCCAGCAGAAGTTTTACTTTCTTGGCCTTTTTACAGAGAATATGAATGATAACACAAAAGCTTTTTTTCCCACTCATGGTTAGTGGTTGGGTGAAGTCATTTATTGTCAAACTACTGTGTTTTCTCTTTTTAAATAATCATGACGACCAGAAACATCCAAATGACCCTGATCACAAGTTTACATACCCTGGTGATTTTGGCCTGATAACATGCACAGAAGTTGACACAAATGGGTTCGAATGGCTACTAAAGGTAACATCCTCACCCGTGACCTGTTTGCTTATAATCAGTGTGTGTGCATAAAAGCTGAGCGAGACTCTTGCATCTTTCATCCAGCCACTGACGTTTCTGGATTGTGAGTCCTATGAAAAGCAAAAGAATTGTCAATGGATCTACGGGAAAAGGTAGTTGAACTGTATAAAACAGGAAACGGATACAAAAAGATATCCAAGGAGTAATGTCAGTCAGCAGTGTTCAGAGACAAGCCTCAAAACTTCTGGAACAAGGTAATTTGGAGTGATGAGACCAAAATCTAACTTTTTGGCCACAACCGTAAACGTTACATTTGGAGAAGTGTCAACAAGGCCTATGATGAAAGGAGCACCATTCCTACTGTAAAGCACGGAGGTGGGTCACTGATGTTTTGGGGATGTGTGAGCTACAAAGGCACAGGAAACTTGGTCAAAGTTGAAGGAAAGATGAAGCATGTTATCAGCAAATACTGGAGGCAAATTTGCACTCATGAGCCCAGAAGCTGCGCATGGAACGTACTTGGACGTTCCAACGGGACAATGATCCAAAACACAAGGTCAAGTCGACCTGTTATTGGCTACAGCAGAACAAAGTGAAGGTTCTGGGGTGGCTCTCAGTCTCCTGACCTCAATATCATTGAGTCACTCTGGGGAGATCTCAAACAAAGCGCAGTTCATGCAAGACAGCGCAGGAATTTACAGGAACTGGAGGCTTTCTGCCAAGAAGAATGGGCAGAGCCTCATCCACAACTACCACAAAAGCCTTCAAGCTGTCATTGATGTTAGAGGGGCAATACACGGTATTAAGAGCTGAGGTATGTGAACTTTTGATCAGGGTCATTTGGATGTTTTTGGTTGTCATTATGATTGACAATAAATGGCTTCACCCAACCACTAACCATGAGTGGAAAAAAGTTTTTGTGTGTTATCATTCATATTCTCTGAAAAAAAGGCAAGAAAGCAAAAACTCGGCCTTAGTATGTAAACTTTTGAGCACAACTACATGTGTGTGTATATATATGTATGTATGTAATAAATAAATATATATATATATATATATATGTGTGTGTGTGTGTATATGAACGCATGTGTATTTGAATAAAAATTTGTGTATGTATGTCCGTATCTTTAGCTACAGTTTTCCCTGTATTTCAGAATTCATGCATGTCAACCTAAATACTAGTATATTTTCTAGTTCTATGTGTTTTTGCTTTTTGTAATATAAAATTGCATTTGTCATTAAAGGGGGCAAAGAGGAAAGCGATTTTTGACCAGCCATTCAATGAAAACACTGATTCTTTGTTTCCACTGAAGTATTCCTATGGCATTAATGCTTGGAAGCACTGGGTAAAAACACGACTAGCTGCCGATGAGTTCACAGAATGTAAGTATGCCCTCCCCCCCGGAAACAGTCCCACCCGCACACATTTTCTAATTAAGCCAGCTTCAGACAGCAGTAACATGTTAGCATTTTCTTGTTCATATTATACCTGCAAGACTCAGACCACCAGCAGTTGTACTTCGCAGAACAGGAATCGCCATAGAACAGTATAACCCAAGCTTAGCGACAGAATATCAGAGGGCTCATGCTGCTTTAGTAAAAGCTGTCTTTAAGCCCAACCAACACCTTAGGGCTTGTTCACACGATGTTTTGTAACCGTTTTGGATGCGTTTTACGTATCCATTTTTAACCTGCGAAAACTGGATGCAAACTGCATCCGAAAAGCGATCCAGAAAACGCCAACAGCTGATCCTCTTTTGGATGCTATTGGATCATTTTGCATCGTTTACGGATCCGTTTTTTCAATGCTTTATTTAAATCAACCTATCAAACTGCAATTTAAATGGGCATGCTGTGAAGACGTGTAAAGAGTGAGCTCCGGTTCTTGATCCTGTTGTTATCCTGAATCCCTGTCCTAACCCCTGTCAATTCGCTTCTGGGGGGCGGCTGAGTGACCACTGAGGACCCCAGCAGAAGTTTGGACCCTTGAAAGACGACTGAGGGTTAATTATCCCTGATACACAGCGCAGGAGAGGTACTGAAGGCACGAAACTGCGCAAATCTTGGAAAATAGGAGCAGTGTGGAGGAGGGGGAAAGGGCGAGGAAAATTTAGGGGCTTAAACCCCAAACCGGGCCGACCGGGGAAAAAAACGCGCTGAAAAGGACTCCGGTGCTCGAGCGACAGTGAAAGAGCGGGGCCAGGGGTTCCCCCTCGGCAGGGCAAAAGGGGACTCCGATTTAAAGGGACGGGTGCGCTGGCCCCTATACAGGGGGCCGGAAGAAGGAAAAGGACGCCTTAAAGCCAGACGCCCTCATCAAAGAGCGGTGGGGAACGAAGGGGGGGGGGGATGAAGCAAGATCAGCTTTTTTTCCCTCCCCTGCAAGCTCTGGTCCCTGCCCTGAACTCATTTCCCCCCTTTTGCAATTTTTTTATAATTTGGGCAGGGGATTTGGTTTAAGAAGCCCCTTTAAATAAGACTGGGTTTAGTGACTTTTGACCCCAAATTTTTAAAAACCCTTTGGCAGTAAAGAAGGTTTTAAACCCATTTTTAAACGCCCTGAAACCCAAAGGCCTTAGTCCCCAGGGACCATTTGAACCTGCCAGAAAAAACCCTTGACGGGAAAGCCAGAACTTGGGGGACTTTAAAACCTGAAGAAATCACCCAGCGTTTCTTTTGGGCTTTTTTTTAAGGATTCCAATGGGTATAAATTAAAAAATCCTTCCCCGGAGACCCTAAAAGAGCCTCATTTCTATACCTCTAAAAAGGGGAAAAGGGTCATGAATTTTCCCCTTTTAATTAAATTTGAATAAAAAAGGAAACTTTGCCTTGACTGGGGGGGTTCTTTTTTGGGGCCCAGACAGGGTTTTCCCAAACCCCTGCAACCACATCTGAAGTGGTGGACGCTATGACCCAAACCGGGGGGAGGCTGCCCCTCACGGGCCTGATTTAAGCAAAGGATAAGAAAATGCCCGGCCTTCCCTTGCGGGCCAACAGCTCGACAGTGAAAATAGTTTCACTTTCCAGGGGGACCCTAAACCCGCCCTAAAAAGGACATTGTTTAAAGTGAAGAGAAAACCTCAGAGGTTTAAAAGGGCCATGGGAAAAATTTGGGGAGGAAAACTACTCAACCAACACTGATTACTACAACTATGCAACAACAAAATTAAAAAATCCTGCAAATAGGGGGAGGATGCGGAAAACCGCAACCGCAAACAATTTTCCGAAACCCTGGCCCTCCCGGAACGAGGGGAAGGAGATGACCAAAAAGTTTACAGAAAACCGGGTCCTGACAGCCCCCCTAGATCCAAAAAACCTTTTACCTTTATTTTTCATTTTTCGGTTTTGAAAACCCGCGTCGTCCCCCAACCGGGCCCGCTCCCACCGGGAATTCCTGCAACATCCTTTTAAATCAGAGGTGCCAACTTTTTCCGGATCGTGAAAAATTTTCTGATGCCGCGAGAAAAAAAAGGCGATATAAAATATGAAAATACCCGACTCTCCTTTCATCCTGATTACAAAACCCCGGGGTTAAAAGAAAAAGACACAGTTTCCCCCACTGTAAAACCGCTTGAGAAATTGGACGGGCGATACCCCTGCTGTACCCCACGCGTTTGAGCCAAGTTTCAAGAAAAACTCTGTTTTTCACTAACTCCAGATAAAAGCAACGAGTGGCTGACAAACACAGAGATAGAAAAAAACCTGGGGAAAACTGCCCTTCATTGGGGTCACATGGACCAAGGGGGTTTGGGTTTCCGGGGTTGGGCATAGGGGAGAGACAACATTTTGGGGTTTATTTCCCTGGGGCTGCTGGGTTAAAATAATGGGGATTTTCCGCCTGGTTTTATAGGTGAAAGCCGCCCAGGGAAACATTGGGTTTAATGATTTTTAGAGGGATTTGTATTGCTAAGGAGCTCAGAGTTATGAGTTTTCTTTAAGCTTTTTCTTTTTTTTTGTTCACCCTTTTTTTTCTAGTGGGGGTTTTCCCCCCTTTTTCAGGTCGGAAGGGGGTTTTTTTATTTCCCAAGGCTTTTTAGGGAGGAGGGAAAGAAAGGGTTTGAAAACCTTAGGGCCCCCCTATGGAGTAAAGGGGTTAGAGAGGGTTTTTTTTCAAAAAAGGTTTGGGGCACAAAGCTAAACCATTTTGGGGTTTTGGTAGGGCGGGGAGGGGGGAAAATTTGGGGGAATGTTTAATGTTAATGTGACTTTTACAAGGTTTGCGGTGGGGTTGGTGGGGTTTTTGGAATGAAATGGTGTCCCCGCGGGGTCCCGTCCGGGCCCCCTCCTACTTGGAAATAGTTTTGGGCCCCTGCAGCTCAAAAAAGGGTTCCTTTAATGTATTTTTCCCATGGAATGTCCGGGGCTAAAGGGGCAAAATCAAAAGGGTATTATTTTTTTCAATTTTTTGCGATCGCCCAACCCGGACATTTTTAGTTTTGGGCGGGAAAAAACCCCATTGAAAGGCAGAAATTCTGGCACTCAAACAGGGGTTTGGAAATTCATTTTAACATGGGGCTACATTTAAATTATGCAAGGGGTCCCCCCATTTTGGTAGCAAAAAGCCTCCCTTTTACACTTTTTTGCAGCTCACATTTGCCCCCCCTTCGGTAGTTTCTTTGGGTTTTAATGCCCAGATAGGGGGTTTAGTTTAAATGTCTTGGGGGGGGGTATGTCCTCCCCCCCTTGGGCCCACCCTCTTTTTTGGGGAAATTTTAGCGATCCTCCTGGCATTGTACCCCCCTGACTCGCGTTTTTTTGATGGGAGACTTTAATGCAAACCTGTGCGAAATATGACCCGCCGGGGCCACAACCGACAAAATGACCCCTATTTTGGGGGCATGGGCGGGTTTTCCTGGGTTTTTGACTGAGTGTGAGGGGGAAACACCCACGGAAAGGCATTCCCAAAATGCTATTCTGCACCTCGGACCCTTAATCTGCAAACCTTGCCTTTGCTAGTGGGAGCTGTTGCCTCATGTGGTGGCAGCAGACTTTTTTTGCCAGGGGGTTCTCGCCACGCCCCCCGCGATACGGGTCTCTCGCAGACAAAGGGGGAAAAGGAAAAAGTTGGAGCCCTAAACCCCAATTTGGTTACAGTCCCAAAGGGGAGGAAAAGGGTTTTTCGGGGGATATACCAGCTTTTGGGGGGACAAACGGGGGGTTCTGCGGGACCCTTTAAAAACATGGGATCCCCCTAAAGGGGTGACAAGGGAACTTTTTTAAAACCATAGCTTCACATTAAGCAAAATTTTAATGAAAGCAGGGGGGAGAGGGAGGGGACGGCACAGGCGGAGGCAGGGGTATGGGTAAAAACCGGGATAAATGAACATAGGGATAAGATGGAAAAGAAAAAAAGGGGCCCCTATAATTTTCTCCTTACCCAATAAAACGCAGAAGCGCTTTTTGACACAAAGACATACGATATTCGCGGAGGGGGATAAAAACGGGAGGGCTTTGGCCTTTCTGGCCAGTACGGAAACCCCCAAGACGGTGGTTGCCGAGATCTGAAACTCACGGGGGGAAATGGTGACTGCTCCTGAGGGAATTGCCGCGCAGTTTGCAGAATACTATGAAACGTTATACTCCTCTAAACTTGACCACACAGATGTTGAAATTAAAAACTTCTTGGGGGCAATTTCATTACCAGTGTTGTCAGGGGAAGAAAGGGAAACTCTAGCTGGTCCGATTACAGAGGAGGAAGTCCAGAGAGCAATCAGGATGATGGCAGGTGGCAAGGCTCCAGGCCCCGAAGGGATACCAGTGGAATGGTTTAAATTGTATATGGAGGAGCTTGCCCCCCGTTTGGTGGAGGTCTTTAGACACACCTTTGACAAAGGGCAGCTACCTTTATCGCAATACGAGGCAACAATAGTCGTCATACATAAGAGAGGCAAACCACCTGAACTATGTCAATCTTACCGGCCTATTTCACTTATTAACAATGACGCAAAGATCCTAGCCAAGGTCCTGGCGGTGAGATTGGTCCATAATCCTCTCTTGTTGGAATGGACCAGTCTGGGTTTATGCCGGGGAAGTCCACGGACATCAATCTCAGGAGGCTTTTTACAAATTTACAAGTAACCCACGAGAACGCAGGGCATAGGGTGATTGCGTCACTGGACAATGAAAAGGCATTTGACTCCATAGAGTGGAGATTCATGTGGGAGGTGTTGTTAGCCATGGGGTTTCCCACAGAATTCCTTAAATGGCTTCAGATCCTTTACTGGAAACCAACGGCGAGAGTATTGGTGAATGGATGCATGTCTGACAAGTTTCAGTTGGGTAGAGGCACTCGGCAAGGGTGCCCTCTTTCCCCTTTATTGTTTGCCATAGCCATCGAACCCTTGTCAATCCTGATAAATAATAATCCATTAATAGAAGGCTGGGAAATTCAGGGGATAACGGAGAAGGTGTCTCTGTATGCCGATGATTTACTGGTATATTTGGCGAACCCGCAGGACTCCCTGGATGCCCTTCTAGATGCGTGAACCTTTATGGGGCCTTCTCAGGGCTAAAGGTAAACTGGGCTAAGTCGGTATTATTTGTAGTGGATGAGGTGCACTGCGAGGATGTCTCTTCAAGATGTGAGATGGAGATTACAGAACAGTTCGCATATCTTGGCATACAGATTCATAGAGATGTACAGCGGTTCCTGGCGCTTAATTTGTCAGTGACAATGAATGAAATTGCCAGGAAACTGACGAATTGGAGGTCACTTCCGTTGACTCTTGTGGGCCGGATTAATATTATTAAGATGGTCCTTTTGCCCAAGCTACTGTACTTGTACAGGACAGCCCCTACAGTTATTCCTCAGACGCATTTTCAGTCTGTGGAAAGGCAGCTCTCTACCTTCCTCTGGACAGGTAGCACCCCAAGAATAGGGAAACGCACACTGAAGGCCCTCTATGAGGATGGAGGACTGGCGCTCCCCGATTTCCATATCTACTATGTTGCAGTCCAGCTGTCCTATGCGGGGGGTGGATTAGAGCGGATCGTGATAATCCAGCGGTGGCACTAGAGGCAGCCCTAGCGGGGTCATACGAGGCACTTGCTAATTAGTGTACAGACAGGGAAAATACCCGTTGCGTCATTACACTGCCACTATGGCAGCAACAGTTGCAATATGGAGGAGATTTGTTGGAGGCTATGGTGGTCAAGGAGAAGGTGAGGCATGGTCACCATACATACCGTTATGGCGGAATGGGAGACTCCCAGAACTAGAGGTCATGTTAGATTTTGAAGTGTGGCCGCAAAAGGGCATTAAATATCTTGGACAACTGTATGTAGAGGGAAAATTCCCTGACTTTCAGGAGCTGGCGAGTAGACTCAACTTGCAGGGGGGCTCCCTTTTTAGATATTTCCAGCTACGCCATGCCTGTTTTAACCAGTTTGGAGGGGGCTTCGTCCAATTAGAGTGTAGAGCTTTAGAGAGAGTGGCTCGGCGCGAAGAACCAATAAAACCGGTGTCTACTTTTTATAGAACCATAATGCAGTGTCAGCCATCTCCTATTAAAAGGGCCTTCGAGAAATGGTCTGGGGACATTCCGGAGCTAGAGCCATATCATCTGGAAGAGCTGATGTCATCGTGGAGATCCACGGTAATTAGTGCTAGGGATCAGCTGATACAGATCAAATGGTTACATAGGGTATATTATACACCTGCGAGACTAGCCCTGATGGGGAAACTACCTAGCCCAATTTGCACTAGATGTAATAATGCGAGAGGCTCCCTCTATCATATGGTATGGGTATGCCATAGGATTAGGGTATTTTGGTCCGAGGTTCATGAATTTTTGAGTGAGAAACTTGGTCTGCCGGCAGTGTGTGCTCCGGAGGTTTGCCTACTGGGTCTAGTAGGAGATGTAGTTCAGACTACAGCTGAGCGGCAGCTATATAGGATTCTCATGTTCTATGCCCGTAAAACCATACTGTTAAGCTGGAAGCCTCTGGGATGTCCATCTCTGAGACACTGGCAACAATTAGTGAATGGAGACCTGGCTATGTATAGGCTCACCTTTGAGGCGCGCGGAGTACCAGATACATTTTTGAACATCTGGAGCGCGTGGATCGCTTCACAGGCTGGTTGAGAGTTACTCAAGCTGTGGTGTGGGGTTGAGGACCGGGCGTCGGAAATAAGAAACTGACTGAGGTATGTCTGGGTTACAAAATAAAAATGGCTGAATGGGGTGAAAGGGTGTGAATGGAAACATATAATTTGTGGTTTTGCTTTCATATCGGTGACTGTACGACATTTATTGCCAAAATGAACATTTGTATACGGTCAATGTTGAAATCAAGTGCAATTTGATGTATAAGGTACAGCCAGATAGTGTGTGTGTGTGTATATATGTAATATATATATAATATATATATATATATATATATATATATGTGTATATATTATATATATATATAATATACATATGTATATGTAGTATGCATGACTTTCAGTTTAATTGTTGTGAGGAAGTTGATGTTGAAAAAATCTAAATATTTTCAAAATAAACACTTTTAAAAAAAAAAAAAACCTGCAATTTAAATATATAATATAAACCATCAATGACCAAGAAAAAAACCCTTTTTTTTTAACTAGTGTCAATCATCTGTACATCCACCTTTGATTTTAGAACCTGCACCCCCCGATTTCATTTTTTTGTTAACTTAACCAATAGTTTTCAAACCCACCCCATGTAAATGAATTAATAACACTCATTTATTAACTAAATCATTTATAAACTAAATATTTATAAACTATATATTTAGTATACATGTACAGTATGTATGTATGTGTGTGTGTATATATATATATATATATATATATATATATATATATATATATATATACACACATTTATATAAATATACATTTATATACTATTATATACATTTATATACTATTATATACATTTGTTATATATAAATACTATACAAAAGTATATTTATATATGTATAAATATACTATTATATACATTTATAAACTAAATATAACCCAAACATAATATTCAACTTGTATATTTAATTTAAATCCAATGCGTTTTACAGATGCGTTTTTAGCATCGAAAGCGGATCCAAAACGCACCCAAATGTATGCTACGCTTTTGGATCCGCTTTCGGGTTGCCAAAAGCGCACTCCATTATTTCCTATGGGGATTTCTCTTGCGTAAAACGCAAGAAGAATTGACATGTCAATTCTTAAAACGGATCCGAAAAGCGGATCGCAAAAAGCGCATTGGCGATCACTCGTGTGAACAGTGATGCGCTTTTGCCATTGAAAGCAATGTTAATCACACTGACAATTGTTAGATCCGTTTTGCGGATCCGTAAAACGGATCACAAAAACGTCGTGTGAACAAGCCCTTACCCTTGTTCCTTTGGCTGTACTATAGTCGAATGTTTGTGTTATTAGTAAGCAACAAAAAAGGAATGTGTACATTACAATCCTTAATAATTGACCCTCCCTCTTTTTTTCTTTTCTTTTTTTACTCAGATAAATCAGTGAGGTTAAAAGAAGACCTTCTACTGCACCCACCAAGTGTGCTTAGTTATTGGCTATCATGTTTTATTAAGGAGGTGCGAAGACCAAATGGAGAGTGCTATGCAGTGGACAGCATTTATTATCTATGTCTTGGCATCCAGGAGGTCAGTTGTTTAACCATAGAAATATATAAACTATACTTGTAAATTGAGGTTTTATGTAGATTTTGGTAAATGTTAGCCTTTTCGTTAGCAATAATGTATATGTGTTCCTACTGGATTATTAGAAACAAGTTGTTAAATCTAAAGTAGCTCAGTGTGAGCACAGTGGCTAGACTGTCTGTACCTGCGTCCTCATCGAGGCTCTTTGGCCCTAGCATCCTCTAATTCACATTTGAAGCTGTATACTGTACTTTGTATTCATCTAAAAAAGACCATTTGGTAGGGCACTACATGGATAGCTTTGTGTATCAGCAGCTCTTGTATTAATTTACAATGCCGAATTGCTGAAAGTAGCTAACCGCTACTTATTCCCATATGTCGGTTTCAGCTGAATCTCAGGCCCAGTAAAAAGTATTGGCAGAACAGGAACAGTCTGGACACAGGCCACGTTCACATCTGCATTGGAGGTTCCGTTTGGTACCTCTGTCACAGAGGTGGAACTGAAACCATTTTTTTATGACGGACAACAATGGTGCCCAATGTATCCCTTTGATTAAAAACTGGATCCATTGGTTTCCAGTGTGGTGGTCAGTGTGTTAATGGAAAAAAATAGCACCGCATGCTGTGCTATTTTTTTTTTCTTTATTTTTGCTCAAATCTGTGGTGGACGCTCCAAACGTCCAGTGCAGATGTGAACAAGGCCTCAGTATTTGGCTGCTCACAGAAAATATTGTAGCCAAATAATGAAAGTATTGCCTAAAGTAACCAATTAGATTCCAGCCTTTGTTTTAGTAGTAGGTCTAAGAGACTGCATTCTTCACCAGCGCTAGTGTTTGTTAGACTTAAAGGGGTTGTCTCTCTACAAGGATTGCTTTTTATTTAAAGATCTTGCAAATACAAGTCACTTTGCGATATGTGTCCATTAGCAGTGTCCTACCTATTCCTAGATATCCCCTCTAGTATGGTCCGCATCAGCTCCTTTGGTCACCACAGCAACAGACCTGTTTAATCTCTCCTGATAGGCTGCCAGTTCTGGTTGCTATAGTTACAGACCTGGTCTCCTCAGCAGCTCATCACTGCAGGTCAGTAGTAGCCAGTAAGACTAGAAAACACGCCCCTGAATTAAAAAATGAAACTGAGAAAACAGGACTGAGGTAAAATGAAGCAATGTAGTGAGACAACCTCTTTAAGATGGCTCACCTAACATAATGTAGTGTATTTTTTTATCTTTGCTTACACACTTTCCCTTTCACTTTATTGGTTCGATCAATAAAACTTCAGTTTCTGAAGGTGCTGTGTTAAACTCTGAGAGACACAGAGATTTACTATGTTTTTTTTTCTTAGTTCTTGTCTGCTAGTCGGAACTTGGAAAATATATTTCATGATCAAAGCTATGAGACGTTTGGACAGGCTTTCAATAACATTCTTAGAAGTTGGCAACCCAGTATTCTACCAGATGGTAAGCAATTCAGCAAGGACAATGTAAATATGTGATGTGCATTCGAGTTTACAGTGTTTCAATTTCCCATTGACTGTTTTTTTTTTGTATACCACTGTAAATTTCCAGTAGTTCAGCATTTATCAAGCATTTCAGATGAATAGTTAGGAGTTTTGGTTTGCATGTAGCAGAAAGCGCAGGTTTGCGCCAAAAAGCACAGTTGGTTTTTGCACTTCAACCACCCTACTACATTGAACTGTACTAATTCCCCCGTAATACGGCGGATTATAGAACATGTTCTATAAAACGTCGGTTTGAAAATCCGACAATAGAAAATCCAAGTTGTGTAGACTAAAGCTCGGATTTTCTATAGCGGTATATAGGCACTGGTTTACAGTTGGATTTATGCGGATCCTAAATGCTGAATCTTCTTAATCCGACCAAAAAACAGTGCTGTGGAGTTGGGGCCTAATTGTTTTTTTTTTGTTTTTTGTATAGCCATAACAAAAAGCAAATGAAGTTCTACCCCAGAAGTGAATTTTTAGTGCCACATATTAGTAGCTACCCTGTGTTCCAGTGTGTGACCGCAGCTCTTACTCTGTTCTGACTATAAGCATGACTTAGAGTAGCTGCCAAGCGGTGGAATCGAAGAGACTACTTTTTTTTATATACCACCTTCTTTTGTTGGAAAAATAATGCCTAGGTTCTCCTAAGGCGCATTGCCTGTAAGTCTCCTTACGTCAGCTTTGTCTCTGCAAGGAGAACTAGTACCTTCTAAGAGAAAATGCCCTCTGCACTGCCATACTATTCTCCTTATTCAATCCTATGTGAAGTCTTGGTTGTTTTTTCACAAAAATAGGGTATGAATAGTGTTGCCTCATAGTAGAAACTAATGTGATTTATTTGCCATGGTAAAATGGTAACAGTAACACTGAGTAATTTGAAAATTTCAGATTGTCCTTTAAAAAAAAAAAAAAAAAAAAACTACAATCTTTAATGTACTACCTGGTTCTTTTATTTTATATCTGAAGTCATTATCAGTGCTACTGCAGTTCTCAAGTAAGCCGCAAAGCTGATGTCACACTTAGCGTCACACGCTATTGTGTGTTGCTGTTGAAGGGTTTTAATTTATTTTTTCTTCCAATTTAAAAAATGTTTTTGTTTTTTTGGTAGTTTTGTGCCTCTTCTTAGAGTAAGGGTATCTTCACACGGCATATTTTTACACTTGTAAATTTACAGATCAAAATCTGCTTCTAAATGAGCTTAAAAAAACAGCTGATTTAGAAGTGTCTTTTAAATCTTGTTTAGAAACATATTATGAAGAGTAGTAAAGTTTCCTATGTATTTTACACCTGCAAAAACGGCCAAAATACGTGCCACAGATACGCGTCGTGTGAATGACGGCATGTTTTACATTGGAATCGATAAGAGATGTTTAGAACATTGGTGCGTATTTTGACGTGAAATACACACCAAAATATGTACCAAAATACCCCGGTTGAACAAACCACATCTTTGAATCACTAGATTTGTTATGGGGGAAAAAAAAACCACCATTATGAAATGCATGTCCTTTTTTTGAACATGCCAGATGGTAGGCATGAAAAAAAAAACAGTTTTTTTTGAGGCAGTATTTAAACTCAAATGCTAAGAAAACTGTGTGAAATAGAATGGTTTTAATTTGGTGACTAACCTTTAACACCTATTATTTATTTACCACTTCATCTCGTTTGTAGGCTCAATATTTTCACGTGTTGAGGAACATTACTTGTGGCAAGCAAATCAGCTGGGAACTCAATCTTCCATGTCTCTGCTTTTTACCCTATTCTACTTCAATACTAAGTATTTTAATTTGAGGACAGTAGATCAGCACTTAAGACTTTCTTTTGGTAGCGTCTTAAGACAATGGAAAAGAAATCCCCTCACGCAAGAGAAAAAAAAGCTTGCCTGCAGTACCAGGAATCTTCATTATTTGAGAGTGACGGCGAAGGTAAGCTGTATATTCTCCCTCCACCCATCCAGTCATGTTAATAAACTTACACATAATCAGTCACCTGTTTCTTGCTATAGTAGTACGAAGTTGCATAAGGGTTCTTTCATAGAACAGTAATAATAGGGTGACATTTTGGCTCTGTGTTATAGACCATTAAAAATGGGCCTCATGTATTTTAATTGAAATAAATTTTGATGAAGTGCTATGGTGATCCAGGATTTTAGAACCTCTGGAGGTCCAGACATAATTCAGGTGTTTGTGCATAATATAGCTGAGAGAGGGTGTCCTTAGGGTGGAATTGCTCGAGCAGTTTTTGAGGCAGCTTTCTGAGGCAAAGCCTGGAATGGAACCACAATGGAAAAAAAAAGTTCAAATCCTTTCTATTACTGCTACTTCCTACCGGCACATTTCTGCATTTGGTGCAAAAATGTGCACCAAAAATAGTGTGTAGTATGAATCGTAGACTGCATTCATTGCAGTCAGTTCCTTCAGTCAATTGACTATAAAATTCATCCACATAGTTTAGGCATAAATTACTTACAAGTTTATTTACCCGTTACCAACATGATGTACAGTTACCTCAATAGGGTATGGAGTGGGTACATTACAGCCAGGATCAGAGATACCTCCAATCCTAACATTTTAACCCCTTAGAAACTGTGTTCAATATGACCATGGCATATAATGGTGTACTGTGAGAGCTATTTTTTTTATTTTTGGACACTGTTCTGCAGCGTGTTACTATTGTAGAACAGTTCCTTTTAAAAAAAATAAGTTTAGTAATTCAGGACACCCCTCTTTTGCCATTTTACAGATAGAATAATAAAATAAAAAGTTAAACATAATTGGTATTGCCTCATATGTAAAAGTATCATCTATTAAAATAGAACATTATTAATCATGTACAATAAACACCATAGAAAAAATGCTGAAAACCCAAAATTGCATTTCTTTGGGTCATTACACATACCCAAAAAATTGAAATAAAAACTCATCAAAAGTATGCATGTGTTCCAAAATGATACCAATCAAAACTGGCAGCCTGCAAAAAATTGAGTCCTTGTTTCCATGGATGGAAAAATAAAATTATTGGGCACCAAATGGCGGTACAATGCAAATGTAAAAAATCAAAAAGTAAAAAAAAAAAGTATAAAAAAAAAATAAGCTAGTCATTTATACTGAACGGTAAGCTCCTTTAAAAATGAAACTGCCACAAAAATGGTACAATTTTGCATTTTCTTCATATTCCATCCCACAAATACGTTTTGGGGGTTTTACACTACCTTGTATGTTACGGATAATGTCACCATTAAAATTTTTTATTTTGACCTGAAATAAAAAAACCCTCACATGTCTATGTAGACAGAAAAATAAAAAAGTGATGGCAGGGATAAGTTTTGAAGGCAGGGTGGTAATATCAAATACTATGTAAACAAAAATCGTGGAGGGAAGGGTTTAGTCTGTCTTCCATGTGCAGCTTGTTCAGCATGTTACATGTTTTTTTTTAGATAAAGTTGCACCTGGAAAAAGAAAACATGAGGATGACGAGACAATATTGGAACAGGTTGAAAACACAGCCGACCCATCACGTTGCCCTGTGAAAATTTTTGAATACTATCTATCTAAAAGGTAAAGTGGGAATGTTATGCAGTCGTTTGTTTTGTGACTGTTCATTTTTGGGCCGTGTGTATTCCCAGGAAACCTTATTTTTCCACCCTCGTCCGCACATTCTTCAAAAATGTTAGATGTGACAGTAGACTTCTTAAAATTAAGTTGATTGCAAAACCGGACAGTTTTTTTTTTTTTTTTTTTTTTGTCAAGCGTTAAAAAAAATGATCACCGAGACTTCTTAATAGGATTGCAAGACACATACTCAACCCTTGCTCCATTTATACTTGCATAGTACTCTGCAGCTGATGGGAATAAGGTTTTCCATTCTAGCGAGCGGTGAAGGTCCCAATGATCAATCCACCACTGATCTAACATTCATCATCTATCCATTGTATGTTTTAGACTGGAATACCCTTTAAATCAAAGTTAAAAATGTTACTTTGTATCATACAACTTGCTTGGCTCAGAAATGCTGGAATTTTGTATTATGGGGGTGCTATAGAAATGTAATGTTTAAAAAAAAAAAAAAAATAGGTGTATTGTGATTAGTGTTCGCATGATCCTCATACTTTTCCCTCATCCAATATTTTTGTTGCCATTTTTGACAGCATTTCTTAGGTCAAAAATACTCTGGACACGTGTTAGTCTGTAGGAAATTATTGAAAAGACTGCACACAAATTATTGGTTCTGGCTTTTCTGAGGGTTGTAGCAGTTCTTTAAATCTTTGTATGTTCTGGGTGGGAATTTTTCTGATTTTTGTTTGGACTTCTCTCCAGGAGTTAAGAAATACCAGAAAAAAAACAGATTCTGAATCTAACAAAATAGAAGATCAAACAGGAAACTTGAAATTGAGAGTTATTAACACTAAAACATGTGTGTTGTCACCTATGCCTGTTGAGAATTGTTGAAAAAAAGGATTGACTTGTTTCCCCAGAAAAATGTCTGGTTCTGGGTTTGAAGCTGCATTCCATCCGCTTTATACCAGATACCGCTTTTCCACAAGATTGTTTCTGGGGCATATATTTAAAATAAAAAATAAAAAACACACACAAACAAACAACCTCTTTCTCTGCATCAGCCATTAGACTTGTGCAGCTTTTTTTTTAAAATTTTTCCGTGCATTTTGGTTTTGACAAGAACTTATTGTTCTTCCTCCTTCTCCTGTTCTCACTTTTATGTTGTACTAAAATATTTTCATTATCTCCATATCTAGTTTTGTGGGGGTTTAACGTTTATTTTTTGCTTCTGTTGCAGCCCACAGAATTCCAGCCAGAGAATGGATGTGTTTTATTTGACTCCCGAAAGCCTCTCTTCTGATTCCTCTCTGTGGTTTACATCAACTCCTCTGGATCGCAACACTTTGGAAAACATGTTAATACGGGTTTTACTAGTAAAGGATATTTATGACAAAAACAGTTATGAACTGGATGAAGACACAGACTAAATCTTGCAAGCTGTTAAGCAGTGACAAGTATGGAAGTCACGTTGGATAGACAAGCTGCTGGCGTGAATAACAGATCGAAGAGTAAAAAACATTTCACGTTTACTCCACATGTATTTTATGAGTTTTGTAGCGGTGTACCCAGACCGGGTATTACAATGTAAATATTTGTGTGACATTTTGCCATTTTCCTTGTAGTGAATTTTAGGAAACCTAAAACACAACACATACAACTCATATTTTTTTTTTATTATTTATTTGAATTAGGTATGTTTGTAAATATTAAAATGATATCTGAATGAGAATGTGCCATGGGTATTTGCTTTATCTCCATATTGCAAAATTATGCTGTTTAATAATCTTTCTGTAATAAGAAGGTTTGACCCAGTTTATTAAATTATCTAGTTGCGTATCGGCTAGAATTAACAAGATTTAGATTATGCCTTCTCAAATTTTAAATTTAATTGTAAAGTAATAGGAACTGTTTTATTTTGAGTTTGGGATAATAGAGAAATCCTATTGGCTTATGTAGAAAAAAAAAATCCTGGTCTGTACCAAAAATTAGACACATTTGAAAATGTCAATATTTGTGTACTGTAACGTGAACATTTTTGGTTAATTTTTTTCCTATTTTTTATTTTAGCCCCTCCCAATTAAAATATTACTATGAATTTTCTTTTTGTGATTCTTATATTGCCACGTAAATAAAATGATCTACATTTGTGTAGCTTGAAAAGTAAGAATGTTCTCTGGGGGGGAAAACATTTTTTTCTTAAGTTTGTTTTGTTTTTCAGTTTTTTGTTTAATAGAATATGTCCTAAAGCATTAAAGTGACCTTTTGGAAATATCTTTTTTTTTCCCTGTCATGACTGGTATAAGATAAATGTATAAAAATGTAATTACCCCAATTTGAAGTGTACATTTTTTAGCTACCAGCAGTGTTTTCATGTGGTGTTTAAAACCATGTGTTTAAGTTTTGGATAGGTTTATTCTGAAATCTAAGGTGCAGGCTGTATCATCTTGTACCATTTCAGTGCCTTTCAAGAGTTAAAGGTGCTAATGTCTGGTTGAAGTGGCCATTTATTTTATGATTGCTATGTTGAAAGAGGGGCACTTCTATCATCAATTAGTGATATGAGGTTGGATTTTTTTTTCTTTCTTAGGGTGGATGGTGGGGGGGAGGGGGGGAGGGTTCAGTTATCAAAATTGACAGTCAAAAGATGCTTGAGTGTAAAAGGTTTTTCCTTGGTGAAAGTAGAGTGAAATCCATGTTCTCGTTAACACAGTCAAAGTTCATCAGTAACATGTTTTTCATTTCTAAAAGTTTTAAATATGTTATTTTTAGGATTATTAATAGAATGAACCTTGAGTAAATTTGAAAACTATATTCATTTTACATATTGGAGTGCTACATGCATATCCAGAAAGTGCAAAAAAAGGATTTGTTAGAAACCACTGAAATTAAGATGTTATGCTGTTGATGGTGACTCTGGTACCACAACTGTAAGATCAAACGTATCTGCACCTCATGCAGCTGTTGTAAAGACATTGTCATCCAGGTTTCCTACTTTATGCTTAATTCCTCTGTTAATTCTCAAGTACACAGCAGCCCCTGTACAGTAGCATAGTCTCCTCTAGATGCACTGTTTCTAGAGAAGAGTACCTTTAATAAACTATGCCACATTTTTCTTTCCTTTGGGTGCCATATAGTGTGAGGTACAGGATGTCCTCAGAAATTTCTTTGGGTGCTGCATTAAAGTAATAAAAATGCACAAATGCATTTAAGCACATAACCCCTCTCCCCATATTATCATCCTTTCTTTTCACCACATTGACTCCTCTCCAATCAATATGTAAAGAAGGAGACGTGTCCAGGAAGCTCAGCCATGACCCCCACCTTTTCCTGTGTTTGACTGTAGGACTGCTTGCTGCAGCAGGAGCTACTCCCTCTCCACTAGGTGGAAATCATTAGCCCCACTCTTTTGATCCCTAGCCATAGGGATCCTGTTGGATTTTTAAGCGGATCTGGTAATTAGAATCCACAAAAAATCCGACAGTAATGTCTTTGGACCCCCATAGACTGCAATAGAAAATCCAAGCTGTAGTCTACACAGCTTGGATTTTCTGAAGTCGGGTATGAAATCCGAAAACTGGCTCAAAAAATTTAGAACATGTTCTATAATCCGTCGTATTTCACTTGGAAACGGTGGATTATAGTCCTGTTCAATTGAATGGGGCAGCAAAAAAGGGAGAAAAACAGGTACAAAAAAACGGAAACAGTGTAAAATACTGGTCAGATTCTGATTAGAATACGAGTATTTTATCCTCTGCAGTGTTGCAGAGCCTTAATCGTTCCACAACAAAAAATAGAACAGAGATCAGCAAGAGCAAAACTTCATATTTCCTGCAGGACTTCTAAGGCTTGTTTCACAACTTGTGTTCCCATGCATGTTTTGGATTATTGTGTTTTTGGGTTACTTTACTTCACAAAATGAGTGAAAAAAAATGTAAATAATCTTAAGTGGCCGATCTGCCACAGTCAGAACATGCATCATTACTATATATGACTCTAACCTAATGCTTAAAGCATACATTGCAGAAATGCAGTGGATTTTTAATCTGCAGTGGATTACTGTACCATGCATGTGGATGGGATATTTTACAAAATCTGATTTACGTGCGAGGAAGTTGACATGCAATGTAGATTTATTGATTTCTGCTGTAGAATGTGCGGTGCTTTGTTGCAAGAATCTGTAGTGAGATGCTGCAGATTTTGCTGTGAATTGCCCGAAAAGCCTCAGGAAAAACTGCGAAGAAAGAAGAAAACCATTGATATCTCTCTTGCGCATTTTTTGCAGAAAAATCATAAATTACAAATCTGTATCAAATACATAGCTGCTTGTGGAGTTCTTGGCAGATTGTTTGTGGATTCCTTGTGGAAATTTTTTTCCATCGATCTATCCTGTGTCATAAGACTATTTCAGTAACATGTAAAAAAAAAAATCCTGCAAACAGATTATCTACCTTTTAGGGCATGTCCCCACAGCACGGGTTTTCGGCCGGTTTTCAGCCGGTTTGCGGTTTTTCAGACCGCCTGAGAAACCGGCCGAAAATGAGCACAATTGTGCTCTATGCAAAACCCGTGCAGCAGACCCCACTGCACCGGTTTTCCGTCCGACGGCAAAACATTGAGCAAGCATCATCTTCTGTCCGGTTTTCGGACGGAATCTGTGCTTCTCAATGGGAGGGCTCTTCTCCGCTCATCGCAAATACCGGCAAACCGGCCGGTATTTGTCCTATGCCGTGGGGATGCGCCCTTAATGCTTATTATTAATTTCTAGGTTTAGTACTCCTTTAATAGGCTTCTACAACTTGAAGTTTTAATGGACGCTCAGTACGGCCGTGTACACAAGCATCTTGATCATTAGCAAGTTATCAAATTTTGTGCTTTTTCAGTAATTATGCCCCATATATCTCTTGGTAACATATGTCCATGCAGTACCATAGGTTATAGAAACTTGTTTACTCATAAAAATCTTAAAGAACCGACTTTAAAGAAGAAAAATTTTTTTCACCAATATGAACCACAATGTCTGTACAACCGCTGCATGCGAGGTAATACGTTTTATATGGTTTAGTATAGAAACTGCCACCACTAGTCCAACTCTATTTGGTTGTTTGGACCATTGATTTTTTCCAGTAAAAGGTTGTTACGGTCTTAGATTTTAGAGCAACACTAAATGTTTATAATCCCATTTGTCAATTTACCCTTTTCCCAGAAAACTACTCATCATTCAGAAACATACAAAAGGATCCTAATTTATTTTTAGATTGTTTCTTAGCAATGGGTTCCACCCCTACTATATGTACAGTTATAATACACCTTTACGGTTGAGGAGTTTGCTGTCTGTACTGTAAAACATTTACTGTATGAATTATAATTGGACAGTCCAAAATACAGATTGTTTATTACCTAAAGCTTTTAACTGATTTCGCTAGTTTTTTGGGGTTGCTTTTCCTGACCTAGGTAACTTCAAATTAACATATATTGACAGTAATGTAAAATTACCCACATTACTGATTTGCATTTTTGTAATCCTCTTGCAATTTACATTGTGATATGTTAGTGCTTTTTCTTCTATGGTTTTAAAACTTAAGACTATGCAAAAGCAATAAAGTTATGCTTAAATGTTAATATGGCAACATAAACTTTATTAGTAGGGGAAGGGATAAAATATGTTGATCTCCCTTGTAATTGTACTTAAATGTAGTCATCTGAGCTCAGTGTTATCAGAAACGTCATACAGGATTCTTCTCTCCAGCAATGCACAAGATAAATGTCTAAAATTGTAGCTTTAGTTGTAATAGATGAAAACAAAACACAATGAAATAAGTAACACTTGGGTGTTTCCAGCTGTGAATCAGTTCTTAGTCATAGTGTTCGTCATTGGTGCTATTACGAAGAATAGATTCAGAGTTTGAAATGTGTAAGGGTGACTGTTTCACTGCATTGTTTTTTTTATTATTTACAAATGAAGCTACGATTTTAGACCTTTCTCATGGATTGCTGGAGAGAAGAATACTGTATGCAGATTTCTCACGTGCACTCTGCAACCGTGGAGCAACTTTGGTCTGGGTGGTGAGCTGGCTTTTTGTTCATCAGAAACTTCCCCTCTCTACTTGGATTGTGTCTAGCATTGCATGGTCCCACTTAAGTGGAAAGGGAGATACAGCAGGTGAAATAAGTATTGAACATGTCACCAATTTATCAAGTCCATATATTTCTAAGAGTGCTATTAACAATCCATCCAATCTACGCAAGCAGAGAGATCCAACTGTAGTTGTCCATAAATTAAAGGGGTTTTATCATTTCATTAAATGGTCTTCAGAATAAGGGGACAGTGAAAACAAGCAACTTTGCATTTGGATGTCATTAGCGAAGCTTTCTTGTATTCACAGTTTTCCTTATCTTGTGTTTTTGTTTACACTGATATCCAGTGCTGGTCGGATCCCTCCTCCTTGCATTTCACTAGCTGTGAGCTCATTTACATTCTGTACGGTCGTATTCATGGAGCTGTGTCTCTCAGAGTAAGGGACCGTCACATTTTCACTTTATACAGCCAGAAGAAACAGAATTACACTGAAGGGCTTACACAATCAGGAAACAGCACAATTTGTGTCGATCCCTGCCTGACTCAGTTAGGGGCCGTAGCATTTTCTTTCTCCACACCTAGCAGAAACAGACTGCAACAAATTCTACAATGAGAAAACATAACAGTTTTGTCCCGGTGCCTAACTCTCCTGCATAGAAGGGATATCTGTGCCGTTCATAGAAAGCTGTAACAAATCTCCAGCTGTGAGAGGAGAAGAGATCAGTTGATAAGTCTAGATTGAATGAATCCTGTGACATGTATACAGCTCTTACAAAATAAGACTGCAGGGAGATACACAGTGACATGTGGAGGAGAGGGGGGGCTGGAGAAGTGAGTCTCGGGAGCCAGAATGGACAGGATGATGTCACCCAGCTGGGATGGGAAGAAACGCCCCTGCATTTCCAGAGTTGAGAAGCTGAGAGCAGTATGAATCCGCCGAACTAACTTTATTTGTACTAATGAGAAATGATAAAGGGAAAAGGTATTGAACACACTTAATGAAATTTAATACTTTGTAGAAAAGCCTTTGTTGGCGATAACAGGTTCAAGACTTCTGTGTGGAGAAACTAGTCGCATGCATTTATTAGGTGTGATTTTGGCCCATTCTTCCACACGAACACACTTCAGATCCTTCAGGTTCCATGGGCTCCTTCTGTGACCTCTCAGCTTTAGTTTCTTCCATAGATTTTCTACTGGAGTTAGGTCAGGAGATTGTCTTGAACAGACTTGAGTGTATGATTTGCTGGCACAAAATATTTTAGAGGTATTTAATAAAGGTTATATTTTAGCAGTTTATAATTTTTGATACTGTGACCAAACTATATACTCCCAGTATTTCACAGGCTTGTCTAAATGTTGAGTGAACCTTAACCATTCTTGAAAATGCGTTTTGTTCAGCAATGGAGTCTTGCATGGTGAGCATGCATACGAGCCATAGAGGTTGAATGCATTACTTTCTATTTTCTTTGAAACAATTGTACCTGCTTATTCCTAGCATTTCTTTAGCTCTCTCCATGGCATGGCATGGTGGTCCATGGCTCTTGGTCAACTCCCGTTAATAGATTTCACTCCTCTGTCTGATATCTTATGTGGAGCACCTGGTCGTGGCCGGTTTATGGTGAACTTATGTTCTTTCCACTTCTGTATTATGGCCTCAGCAGTGCTCACTGTAACTTTCAGTAGTTTAGAAAATCTTCTGTACCCAAAGCCCATCAGTATATTTTGCAACAATAAGGTTGCAAAGGTCCTGACCGCTCATTGGTTTTTCCCATAATGATATGTTTCTACCTTCGTAATGTGACACCTTTTTATAGGCCAGCAGTTGAACCAGCTATTATTTTTAAATTAAGTGGCATGATTACTTTTTAATTACTGATACTTTTCTGCTGGTATCATGACGCTTCATGGCTTTTTGCTCATCTTGTTCATTTGATCAATACTTTTTCCCTGTTTCATTTTTCATTATTACACTTAATTTATGGACCTCTATGGTTTGATTTCTTTGCCTGTGTTGATTGGATGGGTTATTACTGATATCATCTGGTCATTCTCATCTTTAGAAATATATTTACTTAGAAAAAATGTTGATCTGCTCAATACTTATTTCACCTGCTGTTATACATGACTCGAACAATGGACAAGTGGCCAAGCTTCTGGGGAATCGAGCAAGACCATTTTAAGGAACCAGAAAATTCTGTAAGTGAGGCTTCACCTTTTTAACTTTTCATCTTTTGTTCGAGTTATTAAATTATAATCTAGAAACATTGTTTATGATTACTTATAGTAGTACAGTTGCTTAGATGGAGCATACAGTTAAAGAATAACATATAGGGTTTGCAAACTGTGTTCCGGAGTAGTTAATTTTGTAGACCTTTGTACAGTACCTGTACCTATTTCAGAGCCTTCAGCAGTATTCGCTTATCTGTAATGATCACGTCCAAATAAAACTAATAATAATAAATTATAATTATATATATATATATATATATAATTATATATATATATAATATAAAATATAATAAATTTCTTCTGAATTGCATTGGGAACACAGTACTTTGGCTGGACTAACCAGTTTTAGCCTAGTGTTTGTAGGAGGCATATACTTTAGGTTTTTTTTTTCCCCTCCTGAAGGTGTCCGAAAACCATCGTTTTTGTCTGCACTTTCTTCTCGCTGATCACCCACATCTGTTTTCTGCTAATGCAGGTTGGATTCTGGTGACCCCACATTTGTATGAGGTTACCAAATGAGTAATACCGCGCACTCCGAATTTGTTGGATATGTGAATTTTTTCGCTATCCTTTTATGGGGTGCCAATTTTTTTCTCTCTCGTGTCGATCTCTTGCACATTCCTGCCTGCATTTGTGTTCCGTATTGCGGTTATCAAAAATATAAAGAAATCCAGCAACTTCTTTGTATATAAATTGAATAAAAACTTGCAGCTTTATTTCTTACAAAAAAGATAAAATGCCTGTTACACAGAAAACATCCTGGTAAACAACAAGTCTACGTGTTTCAGGAGAAGCCCTCCCTTACTCATGACATGTGTGTCAGGTGAGTACCTTATATATCATGTGATCACACATGGCTTTGGCGGTTTTCTCTTCCGTGCAACTACACTACAATGCATAGGTGAGCTGAAGAAACCAATTTTTTTTTATATACATATTGCGGTTATCGGTTTCTTTTCTGCCTCTGGCAACCTCCCAGACCATGTTAACGCCATCATTTGGCCTTCAGGGCTGTCAGCCTGTCTTCCGATGCCATGGCTCTCTTCAGAAACTTTAAAGTTTTGTTTTTTAAGCCAAGCCAGCAGCCCTCTTCTGTGCCAGCTGATCCTTCACCCCTCCGAGATTATGTAGCACCAGGGTCAGTTAGTATGTATCCCCCACCACCCTAGTTTTTTTTTACCTGGTCTGTTTTTCTCTTACCTGTCAGCTATCATGTATGCATCTCAGAAAACTCCCACCCCCAAACACTGTACCGCAGCTGTTATGACTTTTTGCCTTTTTTGTTGTCTTAAGACTTCCTTGCTGCCACCCCCTGCTCCTCCCAATCACACTTGTCAGGAGAGTGTCACCTCTGAATGGGCCATAGTCTCTGATAAATACCGTCTTCAGTCTTGGATCTATACCTTTGCTGTTCCCTCTCTGAATCACTTTTTTGTTCTGGCCCAGCCCCAGGTGCACCTTCACACAAGTGGGCCATGATCTGCTTTCCTAGGTCCTGTTCATCTTCTGACTCATCCGGCTGGTCTCCTGACAAATCTTTGGAGGAGATGTGTGCTTCCGTTTAGCATCCGACAGTCTCCGACAGCATATCTTAGATCCATTATGCAGGCTTTTCTCCAGGCCTATTTGTTAAGAAAACAACTCCTTTCCTGCTCTGGAGGAGGACTTTCTGGGCAATAGGCACGAGCCTTTGTTGTTACCCAACCATGGGAAATTTGATAGACTCCTATCCAAGTAGTGGAAACCTCCAGAGAACCCATTTTCCTTGCCGAGTCCTTTTTTCCACCTCTCTTCCCCTTTTTTTCCAAGGGCTATCAACCGGGTCAAGACAGAAGGAATTCTCCAAAATAGCCTTGAAGAGCTTGGTAACACAGGCCTTATCGCCTTGCAGACCCTCCTTGGTCTTTTCTTTTTTTTTTTTTGTCTGACCACCTTTTCCAAGATCCAGTCTTCCACCCAACTTTACCGCAGCTGTGTTTGATGACGAGGATGACGAGACGAAACTGAGGTTCTCAAGTATTGTGGGTTTTCAGCTCCAGTTTTTGACACCATGCTGAAAGCCCAAAAACCACAGTCAGCCAGTCTATCACTGCACGTGGAAAGCCTACTTGAGTGTGAGCAACACACTTTCCACCTGTTATGGTGCTTACCACCTTCAGGATGAGCTTGGAGCAGGGACTTGGTCTTTCCTCTCGGTAAGGCGAAGTCTCTGCAATTCTGGTTTTATGCCAATACTCTTGCTCTTTATCTTCAGGTGAAAACCTTTCTGGAGCGGGTTGTCCATTATGCTCTGTCTTTTCACCATCTTGTTGAACCATGGGATCTCAACCTTATTTTGAATGTTCTGCACTCTTTCCCTTTTCAACTTTTACACTATCTCTTTTTCAGCTGCTGTCCTTGAAGGATGTTCCTTGTGGCCACCCCAACTATCCGATGTGTGTCTCAAATGTCTGCACTTTCATGAAAGTCTTTTTTTTTTTTTTTTTTTTTTTTTGTCATCCATAAGGATAAGGTTTTCTCCTATCCTGTCCCATGCTTCCTCTCAAAGGTGGTGTCTATCTTTCATATTAACAAGGAATTTGTTTTACATTTTTATCTTTGTGTTCCTTCTCCAAGAGCTTCCTTATGCTGTTTGGATGTTGTCAGGGTGATACTATTTATCGTTCTGTCACTCAGGTGGTTGGATTCTAGTTTTGTGGTTCTTGAGGGTTCACGTAAGTCGACCATTGTTAGCTGGATGTGGTGTGCAATTTTGTAATCTTACAGTCCTAGCACTAAGACTTCTACTTTCAGTCACAGTTCATACTACAAGGGCTGTCCGTGCTTCCTGGACATTCTTGTACCAGGCTTTGGCATCTATATGTCCTTCGTACATACAACTTCAATTCCAAAAAAGTTGGGACACTAAACAAATTGTGAATAAAAACTGAATGCAATGATGTGGAGGTCCCAACATCTAATATTATATTCAGAATAGAACACAAATCACAGATCAAAAGTTTAAACTGAGAGAATGTATAATTTTAAGTGAAAAATATTTCAAAATTTCAGGCGTCAACAAATCCCCCAAAAGTTGGGACCATGCCGTTTTTACCACTGTGTGGCATCCCCCCTTCTTAAAACAGTCAACAGACGTCTGGGAACAGATGAGACCACTTTCTCAAGTTTAGAAATAGGAATGCTCTCCCATTAATGTCTAATACAGACCTCTAACTGTTCAATCGTCTTGGGCCTTCTTTTCGCAACTTCCCTTTTTTGATGTGCCAAATGTTTTCCTATAGGGGAAAGATCTGGACTGCAGGCTGGCCATTTCAGTACCCTTCTCCTACGTAGCCATGATGTTTGTGATTGCTGCAGAATGTGGTCTGGCATTATCTTGTTGAAAAAAGCAGGTCCCTTTCCCCGAAAGAGATGACGTCCCAGATGGGAACATATTTGTTCTAACAACCTTAACAGGCTCCTGTATAATGGGTGCCTTTCCAGACATGCAAGCTGCCCATGCCACAAGCACTCATGCAACCCCCAAACCCTCAGTGATGCAGGGTTCTGAACGGAGCGTTTTATAACAACTTGGGTTTGCCTTGTCCCTCTCTTTTCCGGATGACATGGCGTCCCACGTTCCATAAATGAACTTCAAATCGGGGGCTCAAACTGACCCCAAACAGTTTTCCATTTTGCCACACTCCATTTTAAATGACTCCTGCCCATGCAAACAGCTGAGCTTGTGGAGCTTGCTTTAGAAATGGCTTCCTCTTTGCACTGTAGCGTTTCAGCTGGCAAAAAGGCGGATGGCAAAGGTGGATTGTGTTCACTGACTAAAGCTTTCTGGAAGTATTCCTGAGCCCCCTTCTGTTATTTCCTTGGCAGTTGCATTCCTGTTTGAGGTGCAGTGACGTTTAAGAGCCCGGGGATCATGAGCATCCCGTAAGTTTTACGGCCTTGACCCCTTACCACCAGCGATTGTTTCCAGATTCTCTGAATCTTTTGATGATGTTATGTATGGTTGATGGTGATAACTTTAAAGTCTTTGCTATTTTACACTGGGTAACACCATCCTGGTACTGCTGCACTATCTTTCTGCGCAACAATGGTGGAATTGGTGATCCTCTTACCATGTTGGCTTCAGAGAGACACTGACACTCTGAGTAGTTTATACCCAATCATGTTGTCAATTCACCTAATTAGTGTTGATTGGTCTTCCAGCTGTTCGTTATATGCTCAATGTCATTTTTCCAGCCACTTATTGCTACTTGTCCCAACTTTTTTGGCATTTGTAGACACTGAAATTTTGAATCAACATATTTTTCACTTAAAATGATACATTCTCTGTTTAAACTTTTGATCTGTGATTTGTGTTCTATTCTGAATATAATATTAGATGTTGGCACCTCCACTTCATTGGATTCGGTTTTTATTCACAATTTGTTTAGTGTCCCAACTTTTTGGAATTGAGGTTGTACCTTTGTCAAGTTTTACCAGGTTTATACCTTGTTTCTGCTAAGGCCTGTCTGGGTCACAAGGTTCTTCTAGCAACTTTGCAATAAGCTTTTTGTGTGACAGGCCTTTTTTTTCTGCCCCCCCATAGAATTAGTAGGAAAATTAGATTTTTGTACCTACCATAAATTCCAGCTCTCGTTGGATAAATTGGATGGGCAGCTCCCTTCATTTTTGGTTACTTCTCTCCCCGGGTAGTTGTTATTTATAGTTATTTTCTTCAGGGGTTGCAGCTTCCTTCTCTTGCTCCTGTTTCTTGCCTACTGTTTTTGGCACTGGCATCTACGGGTGGTGTATAGGCTGCCTAAGCCGAGCAAACTCCTTTCTTTTGCCTATGGTCAGCCTCCTAGTGACAGCGGCTCTACCCACAGTGCCGTTTTCCCAAAAATCCAAAGAGAAATGGATTTTACAGTAAGCACAAAAATCCAGTTAATTGAAGTAAGGATACCATCTGAGGCCATACAGAGATACAATTGGGTGGATAGTGAAGAAAAGAGGCAGCATTGTTATGATACTTTATTCTGTTTTGCATGATTTATGATTGTAAGTTCCACCATTAAAATAAGATTACACTCAGAATATTGTTAATAAGTGATGAGTCCTGTGCTGGTAGAATCTCAATGGGCCAGTAAAAGTGGAGTTCAGCCTCAGTACTTACTGTACTGTGCAGTGCAAGCCAAGGACTATGGTGACAAATTAAAAAGATGTAAAAGGATTCAATCTGGGGCAGATAAATAATTAGTCCATTAGAAATGCATTGCCAGAGAATACAAAGAGGCATTCATTTTTTGCCTAGGGGAAAAAAACAAATAAAACCCTCATATATTTGAAGTAATATTATTTTATTCAACATAATCACTTTTTATTTCTATGCATGTAATTCATTGATGAAAAGGTAATTTTAATTCTTTAAAAAAAAGTTATCCTTTTCTGCAAACCACAATAACACAGCTACAAATACCAACTTGTTTGTTGTCAATTGTGTCCTTTTAATGAATTTTGGAGTTTTGGAAACTGATAATAATCAAATAGGCCAAATTATGGCAGAGGATCTTCAAATTTAAAATGGAGTTTGTTGCATAACAATGTGTTTTGTGGGTGGGTACATTATCCTGCAGAAACAAGACACCAAGAAACAACATTTTTGTATCGCCATAGTCGTCTTAGTAGTCTGAGAAGGATAACTATTTTGTTTTTCTGTATACATTGCTGTATAAGAGCTTTTTTTTGGTGGTGGGTGGGTAGTGGGGGATAAGGAGTTTTTCTTGGGTACCATTTTTTTTTTCGTTTTACCCTGTGGGGCAATACCCAGTTTCTATATTTTTTTTGTTTTTATTGTGTAAATTAATGTTTATGTATTGCTATATTCGGCTAGCTATTTTTATTTTTTTTCTGTTTGTGGAGCTGTGTAAGGTTTTTTTGCGGGAGGAACAGACATTTTCATTGGTATTACTTGGTTTTTTATGACTCTTAATTAGAGATGGGCGAATTGATTCTAACGAAGTGGAATTCGTTTAGAATTTCAGGAAAACTTCGGTTCGGAACAAAGTCGAACTTTGGGGTACTTCGGGTGAACGAAGTGTTCTTTTAATTGATAAAATGGCTGCGAGCACATGGCGCTACATGGGGCAAAGCACTCTGGGAGGAAGAAGGGCATAGCCTGCATGACATGTGCAGAGATGAAGCCAATCAGAGACCGGCGGGATTCTGTGATGTCACCGCACTATATAAGTCCGGGCTCGACAACGGGAGCTCACACTCCTCTCACTGTGCTCATCAGGGAAGGTGCTGCCGCGGCTGATAGCTCTTACTGAAGAATTGATTTTTATATAGCGATTTCTGTGGGGTGTCTCAGCTTGTCTCAGAGACTGTTCTCTTAATGTTCTATTTCTAATTTTTTGGGGTATTGGATCTGAAATCCAGTGTGCGTCCACTGCAGCTGCATATACAATCAATATCCAAGTGGGATCTAAGCCAGTTCCTGTTGTATTCATTTAAAGAAACAGCGTTTTACAATACAAATACCACTTCATTTTTGGCTGCTCAATTCTATTGCGCAATTTACATCCAGGGGTTAATTAAGCGTTGTTTTGCTGGTGTGCTGACCCCAAGAAACCGTCTTTTTCAACGCCAAAATATATAAATTTTTCCTGTAGCCTAATTCACAAGCAAAGGTTAATTACAACTGTATCTCTTGTTGTGTGGCGTAGAAAACACGCAATTGTAACACGCTACAAAGCTACTATTTTGTGGGGCTCAATTCTTTGGCGCAATTTACATCCAGGGGTTAATTAAGCGTTGTTTTGCTGGTGTGCTGACAAAAATAAACCGTCTTTTTCAACGCCAAAATATATACATTTTTCCTGTAGCCTAATTCATGTCCGAAGGTTAATTAAGCCTGTTTGTGCTTTTACATTTGTGGAGCGCAATTTATATCCAAGGGTTACCCAAGCTTGTTACTGGGTTCATTTGGAGTCAAAAACAGGGTGTATATTTATCATATACAGATATCATCATCAAACAGTGTCTGTACATTTTAGAACAAACAGTATGTCAGACAGAGAGGTGGCAGGCTCTGCACCTGCGAGTGGCAGTGGCACAAACATTCCTGGAACAGGTCCAGGTCGCAGCACAGCAAGGGGACGTCGCAGCAGGGGTCACTCGGTGAGGCCACAACTGCCGCTGTCATCTAGCGGCCGTGTGTTGTTCAGCAACCCAAGGGTGGTTGTTTGGTTGACTAGGTCATCCTCTTCCTCCCAGATGACATCTGACAACCCCAGCCAAGAGTCGGTGGGAACCTCAGACACAACCATTAGTTGGCATGGCCCGGGAGCGGGTCAGCGGCCCTCACCTGTCCTCAGCCCGCCTCTGTCCCATCCGGTTCCCTCAGCCAGAGATCTACTATGTGGTCTGGGCTCAGTGCCACTATATAGCGAGGATGAACAATTTGAGGAGGGCAGTCAGCAGCTACTTGGCAGCGAAGAAATGGGGCCAATATCCCCTGCTTCTTGCAGTAGGTGGCAAAGTATAGATGTGGAGAGTGGCATGGGAGGTCATGTTGTGAGAGGTCAGGCTCGGCATACCAAGAATGGTGATGAGGACAAGCAGTGACGATGAAACACAAATAGATGATGATGTAGCCGACCGCACTTGGGAGCCGGGTGAGGCAAGGGCTTCATCATCGTCAGGAGAAGGGGGCGTCAGCTTGCGCGTCAGGCAGCAGCGCAGCCAGCAAGTGGATCGTGTGGCCGTGAGTCAGCAGGATAGCAGCAGTGTGAGGTCGGGAGCCAATCGGCCACGGGGTAAAAAACCCGTTTCGCATTTCCAAGAAAGTAGCAGCACAGGGGCTCAGGGGGGGGCAGCGGGCAGTAGTCACTCATGGCAAGAGCGTTGCCGGTAAAATCCGATACTCGCGGGTGTGCAGTTCTTTGCTAAGCCCACCGGAGGAGCCGAATATGGGTATATGTAGAATCTGTGGGCAGAAAGTGAAGCGTGGCCAGGGAGCTAACGTTGGCACCACGGCCCTGCGTCAACACATGCACCGTCCACCATCCGGTGGCCTGGGAGAAACGTGGCTCAGATGTGGTGGTCCATCCTGCCGCCGCAGCACAGCGCCCAGTGGTACGCATGCCATTGCACCCAGTCAAGGCTCCACCACCTCTGCAGAAGGGAGCTGTTTTCTCTTTAAACATTCATCTCCCGGTCCAGATGCTCCTGCTCCTCGCTACTCATGGCGCCAGCAGTCGTTCAAAGAGACAACAGTATGCGTCCAACCATCCTAAGGTGCAGCAGCTGACCGTGCTCCTGTCCAAGTTGTTGGTACTGCAGCCCCCTCCCTTTCCAAATGGTGGACTCTGCACCGTTCAGAGAACCAAAATGGCTTGTGCCGAGCCGAGATGGAGATTCCAAGCCGTAATTTCTTTTCCAAAAAGGCAGTACCGCAGCCTTCATAAATATGTAGAACAGAAGGTGGGCCACCCTTAAAAGCTTATCGGTTTGTTCCAAGGTGCAGGGCAGCGCGGACGTCAGGAGCTGTAAATAACCTCAGGGCCAGTACATGTCCTTTACCGGCCCACTGGGTGAATGGCTTCCAGCCCAGGCACATCAACAACTTGGACAGGAGACGCCGCTTTCTCCTCCACTTTGTCAAACTCTGCACCGGGCGCCAATGTCCGCCTCCCCTCCACCACCCCCATTCAGCCTCACAAAGTACTGCTCCTCAAACCACATGTGTAGGGCACAGCGGTGTCACGCAGTTCTACACCTGGCTTGCCTCGGCGAACGAAGTCACCAGGGGAGGAACTGCTCCGCGTCATGCAGCAAGAAATCGATTTGGCTTCCTCCGCGCCAACTGCAAATCGGAACCATGGTGACGGACATGGGGGAACATGGTGTCCGCGCTGCACCGAGGGGGGGTTTGGTCCATGCGCCCTGCATGGCGCACGTGTTCAATCTGGTTGTGAAAAGGTTCCTGAAGTCTTCCACCGATCTTCAGAACATTCTGAAAATGGCCAGGAAACTGTGCATGCACTTTATCCATTCGTACAAAGCCAGGAACACCCTCCTCGAGTTGCAGCAGCAGAACGGCCTCCCCCAACACACTCTGATATGCGATGTTTCCACCCGCGGGAATTCCAGCCTGCACATGTTGGACCGACTGTATGAACACAGAAAGGCCATTAACGATTTTTTGATGATCCAGGCAGACAGAAGTACTCCCCTGTGTAACTTTGATGTCAGCCAGTGGCAGCTCATGCGTGAACACCTGCCTTTGTTGAGGCCTTTCGAGGAGGCGACGTTATTTTTTCAGTCGCCATGACTACGGGATGAATAACGTCATTCCACTGCTTCATGTCCTGGAACAGATGCGGAAAAATCTGTCTGGGCAGGGGACTTGAGACACGGCGACTACATCTCGTGGCCACATGAGTCCAGTGGGGACTGAAATGGAGGAGGAGGAGGCATTGGAGCAGAAGCATTGTCTGGTGAAATGAGTGGATTTTCTACCCAGGTGACAAGAGAGGAGGAGCAGGAGCAGCTGGAGGTGGTGGATGGAGATGAGGAAGACGGGGTAGATGACCCCCAAGCACCATGGCATATACAGTGGAAATGGAGGCAGGGAGCCCCTCGGAGTCACTTGTGCGATGGCCCGCAGAAATGCTTATTTGCCTGCTAGTGACAACCGAATAGTCAAGCATCCGGCAGAGGGAATGACTTCTGGCTCCCACCCTCTTGGACCCTCGCTACCGGTCCAAAATGGCAGCCGTTTTCCCAGCTATAGAGAGGGAAGACAAACTCAAATACGATAGGGAAATCCTCCGAAAATCAGTTGGCTGCTGCCTATGTGCGGCATCGCCCTCCTCTGACAGTCTGACCGGGGGGTTCCTCAGCGCTCACGTACTACTGCCGCGGCTGCGGGGGCACGGGGGGGGGTAGGAGCAGTACCAGCTCCATCAGTAGTAACCTAAGTCTGGAGTCACTGATGAGCAGCTTCCTTCACCCGCCTAGTGAGGGGGGCAGTCGCCAGCAGCAGCAGCAGCAGGACCTGGAAAGTCCCTGAACCAACAGGTTGTCGCCTATTTGGACAGCACTCTGCCACCTCATTAGAAGATCCGCTGGACTTTCTGGGCAGCCAAACTGGATGTGTGGCCGCAACTTGCCGAGTTTGCAGTGGAGAAGCTGTCCTTCCCCGGCCAGTAGTGTGTGGCATCAGAGCGGGAGTTCATGCGGCGGGGGCCATCGTACCCCAAGGAGAACCCCTTGTCCACGGGAAATGTGGAACGACTGACCTTTGTCAAGATGAATCAGGCGTGGATCGGCCAGGATTTCCACAACACCAATGCCTTAGGCGTCATCTGGGTTCAAACTACCTGCCTCAGCCACTATTCTGATGCCGCCACCCCGCCTGATGCCACACATCCGCTGACAGTTTCTCCATCTGCCTACCACCATCTTTACCAGGGACTGGTATTGCCACCCACCTCAACACTCTATGTTGTGCCACTCTAAGACCTCATGCTGCTGCTGCTGTTTCTGTTGCCGTGAAAAATCCACACTGTGTCATTGTGCAAAATGTCTGACCTCATGCTGCTGCTGTGGCTGCTGCCATGTCCTCCACACTGTGTCATTGTGCCCCTGCCTGACCCCATGCTGCTGCCCCCGTGACCTCCGCTCTCAGTTTATTGTGCCACTCTGTGGCTTTCCCCCCTGTTTTTGCCACCTCCAAATGTCATTTTGCCACTGCCTGATCTCATGCTGCTGCTGTCGTGAACCCCCACACTGTGTGATTGTGCCACTCTGTGGCCTAATACTGTTTTTGGCCGCCTCCAAAATGTCATTTGGCCACTGCCTGATCTCATGCTGCTGCTGGTCGTGACCTCCACACTGTATCATTGTGCCACTCTGTGGCCTAATACTGTTTAGTCGCCTCCAAATGTCATTGTGCCACTGCCTGATCTCATACTGCTGCCGCCGTTTACCTCCACACTGTGTGATTGTGCCATTCTGTGGCCTAATACTGTTTTGCCGCTCCAGAATGTCATTGTGCCACTGCCTGTTCTCATGCAGCTGCTGTCGTGACCTCCACACTGTATCATTGTGCCACTCTGTGGGCCTAATACTTTTTGCCGCCTCCGAATGTCATTGTGCCACTGCCTGATCTCATGCTGTGCTGTGTTGTGACCTCCACACTGTAAACATTGTGCCACTCTGTGGGGCCCAATACTGTTTTGCCGCCTCCAGAATTTTCATTGTGCCACTGCCTGACCTCATACTGCTGGCCGCCGTGACCTCCGCTCTCAGTCATTGTGCCACTCTGTGGCTTCCTCGTGTTTTGCCACCTCCAGAATGTCCCTTGTCCACTGCCTGAACCTCATACTGCTGCCGCCGTGACCTCCACCCCTGTGTGATTGTGCCCCTCTGGGCCTAATAATTTTTGCTGCCTCCAGAATGTTCATTGTGCCACTGCCTGATCTCATACTGCTGCCGGGCCCTGAAACTCCACACTGTGTGATTGTGCCACTCTGTGGCCTAATACAGTTTAGGGCGCCTCCAGAATGCCATTGTGCCACTGCCTGATCTTTTACGCTGCCGGGCCCTGAAACCCCCACACTGTGTGATTGTGCCACTCTGTGGCCTAATACTGTTTTGGGCCGCCTCCAGAATGTCATTGTGCCACTACCTGACCTCATACTGCTGCCGCCGTGACCTCCGCTCTCAGTCATTGTGCCACTCTGTGGCTTTCCCCTCGTGTTTTGCCACTCCAGAATGTCATTGTGCCACTGCCTGACCTCAAAGCTGCTGTGGCTGCCGCCGTCACCTCCACACTCTGTCACTAATGTTGCCATCTGAGATCTCAGCTTGTTTTTTTTTCCCGCTTTTCTCTGGCATGACTTTATCAGGCTACATCCCCGCTTGAGTTTTTTGGTCAGTTTTGCCCTCTTAAGTGCCCCGGGAATTTTATAGTGAAGCGATTCTAAGGGGCGGGGGCAGTCAACTGCGTGTCATACTAAAACACAACATGTATGAAGACCAAACCAAGCTCCCTCTGCAATATTTAAGCATTGCACAACGTTCTACAGCACCCTGCAGGCTTTGTTTCAGCCTGGAAATAGCTGCTTTTTAACGCGATTCGTGCCGAAGTAATTCGGACCGAATTTATTTTTGTCGGAAAATTCGGCGAAGTGACCGAATCGAATTTTTGAGAAATTCGCCCATCTCTACTCTTAATGCTTTTTATTCCATTTATGTGCAACAGGATGAAAAAAAGATGTTTTTTTTTTCTTTCTTTTTTACAGTGTTCAAAGTTAAGTAACATGACATATTTGTAGGCTAGGCCATTACATATGCGGTGATACGAAATATGTGTACTTTTTTTGTTTTCAGATATACTATACCCATTCCTGCCCCTTCTAAATTGTCAACTATAGTACTCGCTGCCCTTACCTTAAAAATTCCCCTACTGTTATCTGTATTGTCATCTCTAGGTGGGAGCCTGCTGTGGATAATGTCACCTAGCTCCTGGAAGGAAAGATGGGTGGTGTTCCTTTCTCCTCAGCAGTTACCGGTCATGGGACAGTAAGGTGGTGTGGGGGATGAGGCATATCCCCGCTTGTCTGGGAGGTGTGTAGTCTGTCCAGCCTGTGTGTGTGTGGACTACGTCAAATTCATTGGGTTGACTTAGATCAGCATTGGAGCCACGTCTTTATTTTTTTTTTTCACTAGAAATTTTTATTATTTTTTTCCTTACACAACAATAAACATTACAGAGAAACAAAAAGGGCAAAAAAGGAGGAAGGGAAAGGGATACAATGGTAAAACTAACGCCATGTGTGCAAAAACATTCAGTGTCTCTATGATTCCAGAGTTCTAAAGTACAAGGCAACAACATGTTAAATCAAGCAATTCTTAACAAAAAATAAATACATCAGCTGTTCTTAACCATGCAAAGATCTTGCAGTATAAATATGTTGTTCGGATTGAATATGCAGACAAAGCCTTTAGTGAAAGTATTTGGATAAAGTCCACGGCAACCAATTTCTAGCTTTAACTAGTGAGTGTTGAGGAATTACTAGACTAGTCTCACAATGATACTGCCTATTGATTCTTTGAGCTACCTCAGAAATAGTAGGGGACTGCGGGGTGTTCCAGTGTGCTGCAATTACCATTCTGATAGCCTTTAAAGAGTGTGAAAGGACTGTGTGGAAAGAACAGGGGATATCTTCGTATGTAAGGTCTAATATGGCTAATTCTGGGGAGAGAACAATGTGCCATTGAAAAATCTCAGATAAGAGGGCTTCCAACGGTTTCCAAATGGGTTGGATGAGAGGACATTCCCACCACATATGCAGAAGTGACCTTTTTTGTCCACAATTCCTCCAGCAGATGCGTGAGTATTGAGGGGAAATATGAGAGAGCCTACTCAGTGTTAAGTACCATCGGTGTATTTTCCTAGTGAGTTCTACATGGTTGGGACATCTAGAGTGTTTAGATGTTACAGATGTTAATACCTTTAACCAATCTGCTGTCAAATATGAACAAGAGAGTTCCTTTTCCCATTTCACAGCATAACTAGGTTTTGTGTTCAGATCTGTATGGACTAAGGGTTGATAAGCAGCCGACAGTCCCTTTATACTATTGCATTTCTGCCACAAAAAATCATGTAACAGTGAGGAGGCCTGAGGGGAGGCTGACCGGCATTGGGTCTGGATAAAATGTCTCAGTTGCAAATAGACAATGAATTGACGTCTGGGGATCGAATATTTTTGCACTAGATCTTCAAATTGTTTAAGGCGGCCTTTATGAAACAAGTCTCCTACTTCACATATTCCATGTCTGTTCCATTGTGTAATTGGAGCATCTGGCATGATAATTTGTATGGCCGAAAGAGGACAATGGCGCTTGTCAATTGTCACTAATTGCTTATCAACGACATATTTATACCACACTTTTGCCGCGTGAGAAAGTGATAGTAGTTCATACTCTTTAGGGGTGTCTCCACATAGTATAGCAATTAAACAATCTTTAAATGAACCCTTCGAGATTGTTGCGTTCTCAATGGACGACCAATGATGTCTTTCAGGGAAGTTCCAAAAGAAGAACAAAGGTTCTAAAATTGACGCTACGTTATGATGTACTAGGTTAGGTACTGATAGGACACCTTCTGCGCTCTTTCTATACAAATATTTCTTTTGAAATCTAGGTTTCTTTGATCCCCATATAAATTTTAATATATGATTTTGGAGAATGGTCATCAACGAACTGGGGAAAAGAAGGTAAAGATCTTGCTACATAAAGATATTGGGGTAGAAGTAGCATTTTGGATAAATTTATGCGAGCCAACCACGTTAAGGGGAGCTGAGAGAGTCTATTGATTTCATTATTTATAAAGGAGATCTAAATTTTTTTGAATAGTAATATGCAAGTCAGGATATAGTTTAATTCCCAAATAAGGGACATAATCTTCTGCCCAAATAAAGTTTATGTTGGGGAGCTGAGTTTTTAATGAAATACTACAGTGTATTGGTAAGATAATGGATTTTGCTATATTTAGTTTTTAATAGGATAAATACGAATATCTTTCAAGGAGGTCAAGAAGTGCAGGGATCGACGACTCAGGATGATGACACATTATCAGTATGTCATCTGCGTACAAACTAACTTTATGGATCTCGTTCTATATTGCTATGCCTGTAATACCATTGTGTTTCCTAATATGTTCTGCAGAAAGAGCAACTATTAACGGAGAAAGGGGGCATCCTTGTCTCGTGCCATTAGTAATGTAAAATTTATCAGAGAGAAATCCTGACGAGTACACTCTTGCGGAGGGGGTAGAATATAAGGACATAATGGCAGAAAAGATTAGACCTTCAAAACCAAATTTTTGTAACACTTTTTCCATATAGGCCCAATTTATTCTGTCAAAAGCCTTCTCTCCGTCTAGAGAAAGAAGGACAAAGGGTAATCTCCGCTTTGATGCTATTTGGAGTATATCTATAACCCGTCTTATGCCGTCTCTCGTCTGTCTGCCTTTCACAAATCCTACTTGATCTTTATGGATTAGAGATGGCAGAATATCATTTAGTCTAGTTGCCAAGATCTTTGAAAAGATTTTGAAATCTGAATTAAGTAAGGAAATGGGTCTATAGTTAGAGACCAAGTAAGCGGGTTTCCCGGGTTTAGGAATAGTAGATATATTAGCAGAGAGTAATTCTTCTGTGGGGGTTCCTTTTTTAATGATAGATTGGAAAAGTCCGGTTAGGTGTGGGGAGAGGATGGTATTGAATATTTTAAAGTACTCGTTGGACACCTCATCAGGGCCCGGGGATTTGTTACATTTCAAACCATTTATAGTTTTCTGAACTTCTAGGGTAGTGATTGGTTGGTTTAGTGCCGCTAGCTGATCAGGGGAAAGGGAGGGGAGAGAGATTTCTTTCAAAAAAGAGTCAATGTCAATGCCCTTCACTCAAGATACTGTGGGATCCAATTTAAGGTTGTATAGTGCTCGGTAGTAACTAGCAAAGGCATTTGAGATTTGTCGAGGATCACATATTTTGGAATTTCAGGGGCTAGTGATATATATTCGCGTTCTGGCTTTAACTACCTTGACTGTTCTAGCTAATATTTTGCTGGGTCTATCCTCTTGCAGATAAAAGTTCCAGTTTAATCTGCTTAGATGAGCTTCATATTGTTGTAGGTGCAGTACACTTAATTGGCTTTTAAGTAAGGCTAATTCCTCTTTAATATTCTTTGAAGGTAATGCTTTAAATGGAGAATCTAACAACTTAATCCTGTGTAGAAGCTCATTAGTCTTCTTGTCTCTGAGCCTCCTTTCTCTAGCTGCTACAGAGATGAATATGCCACGAATGTACGCCTTGTGTGCACACCATAATGTTTCTGCCGAAGGGGCAGTAGGAGCATTTATATCAAAGTAATCCATAAGTGAAGTAGTAATTTCTGATAAAATTTTCAGCGACTTAAGCAGGAAATTGAGACGCCATGGTGAGTGAAAAGAAGGAGAGAAACGATCTCTAACTTTAAGGAATATCGGGGCGTGGTCGGATCCATGTTCTAAAACCTATTTTAGAGTTAGAGACTAGTTGAAGTGCCGACCTATTGAGAAGAATATAATCAATTCTTGCATGGGAGTTTCTGGCTGCCGAGTAGTGAGTGAAGTCTAGTTCTACTGGATGGGCGTATCGCCAAGGATCGTGTAAATTTTCTTCCAGTATGAAATTTCCAAGTTCAGGGGTATATCGCGAGCCTCTGCCCGATTTGTCTTTGGCCTTATCTATCACCATATTGAAGTCTCCACAAACTATAAAATTTCCTTTGAGAATTTTTTTGGCTATGTCTAGGATTTTTTTTTTTTATAAAGGATAACTGCCGTACATTCGGGGCATACAGCACAACAATAGTATATTCAACTGCATTTCATAGTTTCATAGTTTGTAAGGCCGAAAAAAGACAAGACGTCCATCCAGTTCAGCCTGTTGTGCTAAGGTGTTGATCCAGAGGAAGGCAAAAAACCCAATGAGGTAGAAGCCAATTGTCCTCATTTTAGGGAAAAATTCCTTCCCGACTCCAATCTGGCAATCAGAAAAATCCCTGGATCAATGACCCCTCTCCTGAATCCTAGACACTATAACTTGTTTAATATTATTATGCTCCAGAAATGCATCCAAACCCTTTTGACTCCGTTATTGAATTCACCATGAAAAGTCCCTCTGGCAGAGAATTCCATAGTCTCACTGCTCTTACAGTAAAGAATCCCTTTCTATGTTTATGTAGAAACTTTCGTTCCTCAAGACGTAGAGGATGCCCCCTTGTTCTAGATACAGCCCTGAGTATAAATAAATCTTGGGAGAGATCTCTATATTGACCTTTGATGTATTTAAACATATTTATTATGTCCCCCCAAGCCGTCTTTTCTCAAAACTAAATAACCCTAATCTTGCTAATCTTTCTGGGTACTGTAGTCCACCCAGTCCTTTTATTATTTTTGTTGCCCGCCTTTGTACTGTTCAAGCTCTACAATGTCTTTCCTGTGCACTGGTGCCAAAACTGTACACAATATTCCATGTGTGGTCTAACCAGTGACTTGTATAATGGGAGAATAATGCTCTCATCATGTGCCTCTATGCCCCTTTTAATGCACCCCATGATCCTATTTGCCTTGGCAGCTGCTGTCTGACACTGGCTGCTACAATTAAGTTTACTGTCCACCAGGATTCCCAAGTCCTTTTCCATGTCACTTTTACCCAGCCTTTTTCCATTTAACATGTAATCATGTAATGGATTTCTCTTCCCCATGTGCATAACCTTGCATTTATCAGTGTTAAACCTCATCTGCCATTCTCTGCCCAGGCCTCCAACTTATCAGATCCCTTGTAATAACACATTATCCTCTATTGTGTTGATTACTTTACAGAGCTTAGTATCGTCTGCAAAGATCGATATTCTATTGTGTAATCCCTGTGTAAGATCATTAATGAAAATGTTAAAGAGGATAGGGCCCAATACTGAATTTAATGTGCATTGTAGAATAACATACCTCCCTTTAGGGTCAATAATTGACTGATTTAGAGAGAAAGCAACAGAATCCCTAATAAAAACCGATACTCCAGCTTTCTTGAGGTCCAGTGTCGAGGGAAACGAGAAAGGAAACTTCTTATGTTTAAGTCTATATACATCTTTGTCACAGAGATGCGTTTCCTGTAAACATACCACATCAGCACCGGACCTAAGAATATCTTTCCACATACTTGACCTTTTGCAGGGAGAGTTAAGACTGTTCACATTTAATGAGATAAATTTGATCGACATGTTGAGAGATTGATAGCACTAGTAGTAACTGACATGTGGTTGCTAAACTTGTCTGAAACCTGGTCTATAGTTACATCAAGGTATTGAAATACATGGCAAAAACCAACTAGTATAAACTCAGAAACTATGGCCATAGAAGCCAACAACAAAAAAACGATAAAGGGAAATATCTCCAGAAAAATTGGAGACAAGTGAAGATGGGGCAGAGTCCCGCCTTGACCAGTAGCGACACGTGTGAAAGCGGAGCACAAGCCAGCACTCCAGTCCACTAGGGAGACAAAGGATATAAACTGTGTTAGTCCATTGCTCTAGTTCTTGACCTTGTGGCTCTATCAGACCAAAGCGGTGTAATCACCTCTGGTCTAAGTTGTTTCTTCCGGACTGGGCTTGAATCAGAGGATGCAAGTAAATTCCAGCTTCTCAGCGTTAAGTAGGCATCTTCTGGGGAGTTGCAAATGAGTCCCATCTTTGACAATGATAAGTTTCACCGGAAAGCCCCATCTATATTGGATTTCTTTATCTCTGAGAACCCTGGTGTAGGGCTGGAACTCTTTACACTTAAGCATAGTAGCGGAAGAAAGGTCAGGAAAAATCGAGATCGCTTAGAATCGATCTGGGAGAGGTTCTGTTTTCCGCAGAGCCCGGAGGAAATCTTCTTTCACATTACAGAAGTGGATCCTTGCCATAGTGTCTCTGGGAACCTGCTGAGGTAAGTTTTTTGGCTTTTGGCTAAGTATGCAGTTGGTCTGAAGGTACTGACTTCAGGATCCCTCAGATTCTCACGTTATTGCTCTTAGATCTATCTTCTAAGTCCATAACTTTGGCGGCCAGACGCTGTACCTCTTCTTCCAAGGCATTGTTGGCATCAGTGAGGCTATTGTGGGATTTTGCGGAGTATCCCATTTTGCTTTCTATATGCGCGGTGCGGGAGGCTAGGTATTGGCAGTCCTTTTTTAGGTCATCCATCATCTGCTTGATATCTGTTTGCAGTGATGAACAAAAAGAGGAAAACAAATGTTGCAGAGAATTAAACTGTTAGAGGTTGGGAGTCGGGCATATCTGTGTGTTCCAAATCAACAGATTCCGCCCTGGACGAAGGAGTAGGAGAAGTTGAGGAAGGAAACGTCAAGCCTCTTTTGGTTCGAGAAGAGGAGAAAAACTCAGGGAGCGTTGTTGGTTTGCTTCTCTGATTTTTCTTAATAATGCCTCTCATAACGGATAAAGGAGAGGCCAGTATTTTAAGCAGTGCTGTGGTTAGAAAGATGCTAACAAAATAGGACGGAAGAAGTGACATTTCCCCCTCCTTTTCTTTTTTATATATATATATATTTCCTGATCGTCCTATGGCAGCACACCATTGGAATTACTTCCCCCTAGGTACAACTAGGAGAGACAGGTTAACACGCGGTAATTGAACTAATTAATCACTTAAGTGTTGCCCTATAAAGCCTGGCTGAACAACGCACACCAGTATTTTTTCTCTCTCAGGACTTGGAAGAGACAGGTGCTCTACGGGTGCCCTGTGTCATCATTTTCTAAGGCCAATTTCCATATTCCGGCTGTATACTGTTTAGCGGTCTCGGTCCCTCGTCCCGAAGAACATACATGTGGCCGTTGTTCATTCTAAACAAAACGTGTTTTGCTCCCTTGAAAGGGGAGTGTGGTGTCCAGAAGTCCTTGGCAAATGTGGACTGACCTACCTGCCTCCCCCCAGCGTTGACGGGGGCCTGCACTTCTGACTTTTGCCCCTCTGGATAAAAAACCCTAAGCATGCAAAACCTTGCGAAGTTTTCCTGTATGCTTGCGAGTTTGTGTTCAGCAAGATCTCGCTGTACATTGGGGTTTTAAAATTTGGCCCCAGCATTAAAAGTTTTTTCCCAAAACGCAAATTTAAAGGGTAAGCTGTTTTTTGGGGCTCCCTACCTGTTTAATATTTTAATGCTGTCTAAAGGCCCGGCTGACTGAACTGGTTTAAAAAGGGGGCTGCTTTTCTGCCCCCTTTTTTTTTGGGTCTGTTTATAAGTTAATGTTTTTTAAACGTTCCCTCCTTTTTGGGGGGGAAAGGGGGGGGGGTTTTAGGGGCGAGATGGGGGTTAGGTTGCTATTTTTTGGGCGGTTAAAATGAGGTTGTTTTGTTTGTAGGGGTTAAAAGTTATGTTTGTGGGAAGCAAAAGGGGGGTGGGGGGCGGAGGGGCAGAAAAGAAGTTAGGGGGGGTTGTTTGGGGTGTTTGCCCCTTGGATCGTGCGGTATATAATTTTACCTTTTCGTGCCGACAGCGAATCCTTCCGTTAGAAAGGGTGACTGTATTTAGACCTGTGCAGTATAAAATGAGGCTTCTATCGCCACTCTACGTGATTTAAAGTCAAAACAATTAACCATTTCGTGCAGCCAAAACAAAACCTCCTGTCATAGTGAGGTGATTTTGGTTGGCATTCTGCCTCCGCATGCTTTAAACCCTCGCTCTGTGCATTAAAAAAGAGGTTCCCCCTCTACGGGTGCTGGCAACCAACAGACCCTTTTTGTGTGGAGGACTTTTTTAAAATTGCCCCTTTAGCTTTGGGGGCTTACTGAAATGCAATTCTAACTATGTTTTTTAAAATAACCCTTAATGTCCACCCCCAGAGGGGATATCGGGAAAAAAGAAAAAAACCCAAAGCACAGTCTGTGTTTTTAATGCAATCAGCCACCCCAGTAATGTGCCCAATATATGCACTCTATTTTTTCTCCAAAGGGAGGGTTACTACATCTGGGCAGAACCCCCCTCCCCTGGTTTAAGGGAACATTTTCTGCAACTTTTTCAGGTTTAGAGCCACTCAAGGAATAACAAAACCCAAAGCCGCAGCTAACCTACACCCCCCTTTACCCTCCCCCCCCATCTGGTGACAGTACAAAATATCTGAAGGGGAATATGTTTCTGGGGATTATGATGATAATGTTTTGATTGAGGAACAGACTTTTTTGTTCCCTAAGAAAGAAAAAAACCGCTTTTTAGTAAAACGGTTTAAAAAAAAACCAGGGAAAATCGGGGAAAGACCCTGTAGAAAAAGCAAAGAAACAGAGACTCTTTTATTTTCCTTTTTCTAAAGATAAAGGGCTTCCGGTCCCCTTTATTCGACTGGCTTCAACATGATGGGCTAAACCCTTTAATCGGTGGACCCGGGAGCTGATTCAGAGCCAAAAAATGGGCCCCATAACTGCTGAATGGGAAGCATAAAAATGGATTTAGCAGTAGCAAAGCTTTAAAAAAAATCTATTTCTTTGGGGATTCCTCTATGTTTTTAGATCCCATGTAAAAGCAGATACTTTTTTAAAAAAAGGTTTTTAGCTTCCTCTGCAGCGCATGAAAATCTTTGATCCAACCTGTAGCCGGGTCCTTAGTTTTTTGGCTCAGCCAGTTAAACCCAGATCTCAAGAGGGGGGTCTAAAGGTAAAAGATCCTGGAAACATCCCCTAATAAAGGATGCAGCTGAATTTTTGTCGATTTCCCCCTTAGATGTCCAAAAATTTTTTTTTGATCTCTTGCAACAAGAGATTTAGGGAATTAAAAAAGGGCTGGGACATTCCACCAAAAAAACCCTTTCTGAAAAACACCTTCCAACCAAAACAGTCTTTTTTGGGGTCTAACTTGATGAAAATACGGGAAACCCCCTAGTGAAGGTAAGGGCTTTCCCTTTTTTTCCACAGACAAAAAAAAAACCAACCCCTAATCCTTTGGGTTTACCCAAAGGGGTCACCAAGGTTTAAAAAGAATACCGGGCTTCAGGGAAGACAAAAAAGGGTTTGAACCCCCGGCAGGGGCTGCCTCGTAAGGAAAGCGGGTGAACAAACAAGGGCCTTTGACACCAGAACACAAGGGCCTCGGTGGAAGGGGGGCCTGACTTTTCTTTCCCTTGGTCTCAGACTTTCTCAGAACCGGGGTACCCCATAATTTGAAGGGCTACGAATAGAATTCCGGGAGTTTCCCTCAGACCGGTCATCATAAACCTTTTAAACCCCATACCCTCACCCCCCCAAGAATTCATCAGAAAGGTGCATTTAAAAAAGTTCCTTATCACAAAATTTTGGGGTATATTCCCGGATATTCAGGTCCCCAAAAACCAGGGAAAAAATTTCGTCTTTAAAAGACTAACTTTCTCAACAAATTTCTCATAAAAAAAGATTCAAGATGGGGCCCATGACGGTCCACATTTTCAAGACGCAGTTTTTTTGGCATCAAGACTCACCGATGCTATCCCAATTTCCCCTGGAAAGCACAAAAAATCTTAAGTAGCCCAAACAGACCAAGTCCGGTTTTCCTTTATTCCCCAATTTTTAAAAGTCTCCCTTCGGAATCTCACACCCCAGAGATTCACAAAAAATTTAGTGGGTTTCTCAGCACTCCCGTCTTGGGGGGTTTCAGTAATCCCATATCTCGACGATTGGCTGGTGTACTCCATCCGAGAAATCTCCTTTGCCACCTCCCCTGGTTTACAGACTCTCAAATCTGTTTCGATCAACAGACAAAAATTTCAAATTTCTCCAGTACAAGAAATAAAATTTTTAGGATTCAAAACAATTTCCCCCTCAAAACTCTAAAATTCACAAAAGAGGGAAAGGTATCTACGGGCAACTTGACCCTTCCCCCAAAAAAACTGTTTGCTAGCGATGAAAAGTGTTGGGAGCTACATCCACCATTGAGCGTACCCGGGCCCAAAGCTTCATATTCGTTCCCCTTAGGGCCCAAAATTTTTCCCCTGGAAAAGAAACGGGATTCCCAGACCCGGGGTCTTTGAGTGCATACACCGAAAGACCGAGGTTTAGACCCCAACAGACTGAGGCAAGGGAGAACCTTAATTTTACCACAGGGATCCTCACCCGGGGTGCCTCCTCTTTGGGCTGGGGGGCCCTGTAAAAGGCCACTGGGTTCGCAAAAAGTGGTTCCTCAGGAACAGAGGCTACTTCCCAACTAAAGGAATGAAGCCATTTAAGTTAGGCCTTTTTTACCATTTTCACCCACCTATTTTAAAAAAGAATTTCTGTACAAAAAGACAATTTGGTATCGGTTTTTATACCTAAACAAATAAGGGGGCACCAGAAGCCCCCTCTTTCCAGGGGAAACAGGGCTTTTGAATGGGCGGAGTCAAATCTCTACAACATCTCAGCGTGACATTCGAGGGGTCTCTCAATGTGACAGCGGGTTGGCTCAGCCAAATTTCCTGCACCCGAAAGGATCTAAAACCCCAAAATCTTCAGACCCAAATTTTTGCAAGAGGGGGTACCCCCACCCCGGGCCATGGGAAAATCCAACAATGCAAAAAAAAAACCGTTGTTTCCCCTTTACCCCAGGGGTCCCCTGTAGCAAAAAATGGTTTTTCAATCAGTTTGGGAAACAAATTAATTAGTTTTCCTCCTCTTCCTTGATCCCAAAAGGTCCTTGGAAAATTCTGGGGCGGAAACAGAGGGCATAAAACGATTATTCCCTTCTGGCCCGCCGGGGCCTGGTTCTCTCTCGTATTTTTCACTATCGAGAGGCAGATTCTGGAAACTACCCGGGTTTAAAAAGACCTCCTATTCACAACGGCATGTTTCTAACCCAAATGCAAAAACCCATCTGATGCTTGGAGGCTGAGCAGGGGAAAAATTTCAACATCTGGCCCCTCGACGAAGAGTTAAAACCCTTTTGGCTGCTAAAACCGCAACTAATCCTTTTTAAAGGATTTGGAGAACACAAAGGCTGGGGCCCCCTCTAAAGAAGTCTCTCTGATTGATCTTCTGATTCAGTTTTTCAGAAGGGTTTTAAAAAAGGCCTCAATACAATAAAATTGAAGGTCCACTTCACAGCAATTAATGTCAAGGGGAAACAAAGTTTTCAAACCAATCCTGGTCCGAAGATCTTCAAAGCGTCAAAATCTTTAAAACCGAGGTGCTAATCCCCTACCATCATGGGACTTATCATTGTTTGAAGGTTTAAACCCGGTCCACCCTTTGAGCCCTGCAAGCTAGTCTCAAAAAATATATCCCAAAACACTTTTTTTTAGTGGCCATTACTTCACAAAAAGGTTAGGGAACTTCAAACCCCCTGTGAAACCATATCTGGGGACCCAAAAGAATTTTCTTATTTGCGCACATCCAGGGTTTTTCTTCCAAAAGTGAAATTTAAATTAACATTAAACCAGAGTTGTTCTCCCGTATTCTTTTCCACCCATGGGGCAAAAACAACAAAATTTTCCCATGGTTGAGAAGAGCGGTGCTCAATTATCTACAACTATAATTTTTCAGGGTTTGGGTGGGAAACATTTTTACTACAATTAGGCAATGAAAAGGTAAAAAAAACCCGCAAGGGGACTTTTCCCCGGGGTTTAAAGAGGTTAAAAGAATTACGTTTTTCTAGGTCAAAATTCATTTTCTTCATCTCAAGTTCATTCACCAGATTCCACTGCACATCCTGGGGGTAATTGGGGCAATGCCTTTAGATCAAATTTTAAGGCCAACATGGTCACACCCTCAACATTGTAAACATTTCGATTTGGGTGTCCCCTCTGCAGAATGTTCGACTTTTGGGTGAACAATATCAGGAACCCCGGAGTCCCACCCTCTTTAATTTTGCTTTTTAAATCCAATGGGGGCTGCCGGGGACAAATCGGGAAACGGGGAAATTTGCTTCCCAAAAATTAATTTTTCCCGGGATTCCGTAGGCACAAAACCTTTCCCACTCAGATTAATTTCCTCCATTGCTACTTACAATACTGGTGTGCGGTGCTTCCAGCCAGGCTTTATAAACAACACTTAAGTGTTTAAATTTTGTTCAATTACTGCTTGTTAACCCGTCTCTCCTAGTTGTACCTAGGGGAAGTAATCCCAATGGTGTGCTGCTACCGACTCCAGGAAAAGAAATTTCGGTAAGCAAACTTCCACTTATATATATATTTTAATAATTAAAATATATATATATATATATATATATATATATACACCAAGAGAAAGTTGTGCAAACGGGGACCTCAGCTTAAAGCGATAGACACCAAGAAAGTAATGTAGGTAAGAGCCTGCAATCACATGGAAATTGAAAAAGGGGAAGTCCAAATGAAAGGTCTGTTTGTATTATGAATCTCTTCCCAGAAAGGCTTAAGTTTCCTTCAGTTTGCTTTAACGAGTTATAGTTCAGGAATGGCTAGCAATTATATATAAACACAGCAGAGCTTCTTGAGAGTGAGCAGGAACAGCGAAGATGTAGCAGAGTTGTTATCTGCCCAGCCTTAGCAGAGTGCTAAAGGACCAGTTTAGGGTTTACAGGAACAATATGGCAATAGGGTGCAGTAAAGAGGTCGGTATGTGAGTACCAGCAAAAAATACAACCTTTTTCTGACTGTAGGTGATATTATCTACCTGGTTATTATACCGTCCTTCAATACAGGGAGAATTCAGCAAGGATTCCTCAAGTGCTTTGGATTTGTGTCCAGCTATGTAAGCACAGGGAAGGAGCCTCGGCAATGTGTGTTTTACTGATATAGTGCAGAAGAGATTGACTGCATGAGTGTTAATCTAAAGTGGTCCGTTAATAAAAGGGTGTCTCAGCCTTGTCCTTGTTATGCACAGGGCTTCCCAAGTTATAATCTCTCTGTCAAAGATAAGATGACACACAGCGTGCAGCAGCGGCACCGGGAGTAACGGCCCGACACCTGTATTTGATATCAGCGCCACAGGACAAGAGGGGGGCTCTGAGGATACCCCTAGGTCAGTCAGAATTGAGGGTCTGCACGTATATTGGGTTGGGTACCTTAGAAGGTGCACAGGGCTTCCCTGCCTGCGGTTCCCGGCAAAGGCACAAACGCCATGGATGGTAGCTGCAGCGGCGCGGGACAAGCCTGCTGTACCTGAAACGTGCTGGGCTCAGGGAAGGATTTCGTGGCTCCACCAATGCACCTACGGTACCCTCCTCAGGGTTTGTTGAGGTCTGTTTCGGGTCTGCCGTAACTCAGGCTGGGAGTGTAGAGTAGGCTCCGAGTCTGTGTTGAGGAATAGGTCCCACGTGGTAGTGGCGGCCGCGGCAGGGACGCTGGGTTCTGGCGGGCTGATGAATCTCCGGTCGGGACCGGAGTAGAGAGTGCCAACTGGTCTCTAAATGTTCGTCGCCAGTAGCTGGACACTTAGAGGCCCGTGCATAGGGTCCAGCAGTCGTCTCTGATGAAGATGCACAGGGCTTCCCGAAAGTTAATCTCCGGAGAAGGCACAGAAGCCAGGGGATACGGCTGCTCGGAACAGGCCACTGACACCTGGAGCACTGCTACTGCTCTCTAGTTCAGTGGAGGCTTCAGTGAGGACACGGAGCCACTTGCGATGTCGGGTACGGGACTCCGGTAAGTAAGCTGTGGGATCACTTCAAAGCGGGCCGACAGTCCGGTGGAGACACCGACTCCACACCGGGAGGGGGACACCACGCGGTAATGGCGGCCGTAGCAGGAACAGGGGAAGGCACTGGTATCAGAGGAGCTGGCAGAACTCTGGCTAGGGCGGGTGTATGAAGGTCCGGGTGGTCTTGAAATGTTCCGATCCAAGAGCAGGACACTTTGGGAGGATACAGCAGGGATTACTTGGTGTCTCAGGCTTAGGAGGGCCGAGTTGTTGGAGAAGTCAGGCAGAGCTCACCTAACACACGTCCGCTCTCATCCTCAGTCAGGCCACGCCCCCTGGATTCACGTCTTTAATAAAATGGTCAAAGAGGGATGATGTCAGGGAGTGTTTGTTTTTAATAAAGTTTTTTTGTTTTGTTTTTTTGCCGTTCCTTTTTTTTTTTCCATTTATTTCAGTGTTAGTAGTGGAGGTATCCGAAAGATGCCTCTCCATTATTATTATTGTGGCTTGGTGTCCGCCAGAGTTTTTTTTTTTTTTTGTCACCCCAAAATGGACAGTAACCCCCTTTCAGTATTACCTCCAGTACCCAAATGCACCAAGGGTACTGGGAAAAATCCAGGCGATTGTCATAAGCAGACCCTCTAATGTGATGATTCACTAGGGCATCTGTGGGCTGGTATTTTTAGGATTCTGCAATCTACCTTTCCAACCAAACAGTCTGTTTGGGTCTCAACTTGATGAAATACTGGAATCCCTCAGTGAAGGTGGGGGCATGTCTTTCCACAGACAAAGAAAAAACCAAACCCCAACCCTTTTCGGTTCTATCCAAAGAGGTCCCCAAAAGGTTTAAAAAAATACCAGGCTTCACAAAGAAAAAGAAGGTTGAAGCCCCGGGCAGGGTGCGTCTCTACGGAAGAAGCGGGGGTGACCAAAAATAAAGGGACCTTTGACACCAAACAAAAGGGCCCATTTTGGAGGGAGCCCGGTCTTTTCTACCACTTGGTCTCAGACCCCTCAGACACCGGGGATCCTCCATAATTCTGAAGGGCTACGCATAAAATTCCGGGGATTTTCCTCCAACAGGTTCATCAAAAACCTTTTAAAACCCCCAAATACCCCCTCACCTCCTCCAAAAATTTCATTCAAAAAGGGGTGCTTTAGGAAAGTTCCTTATCACAATTTCGGGGGAGTATATTCCGGGATATTTCAGGCCCCAAAACCAGGAACAAATTTCTCTTGTAACAACTAACTTTTCTCAACAAATTCTCATAAAGAAAAGATTAAAGATGGAACAATTCATGGGCCCCATTTTTCGAAAGACGGCATTTTTTATGGCATCAGTAAGATCCACCGAACATATCCCCATTTTCCCCATCGGGAAAGTACAAGAAATATTTAAATACCATACAGACCAGTCAGGTCCCTTCATTCCAAATTCAAATGTCCCCTTTTCGGACTCATCAACCCCAGAGATCACAAAAATATCAGGGGTTCTCTCAGCACTCTCCTCTTCGGGGGGTTACAGTAATCCCATATCTCGAATTGGCGGGTGCAGCTCCACCCAAAAAGACTCCTTCCCCACCTCCAGCTGGCTTTACAGACCCCAAAAAATCAGGGTTTTTTCTGATCAACAGAAAAAAATCTAAAACTTTCTCCATACAAGAAATACAATTTTTGGGTTTCAAAATCAATTCCATCAAAAAACTCTCAAACTGTCACCAGAGAGGGGGGAGAAGGTCATCTCAGGGGTCAATCATCTGATCTCATTCCCCAAAATAAATGTTCGCTCAGCGATGAAAGTGTTGGGTCAGCTGACACCCATACCCGGGGCCAAAGCCATATTCTTTCCCCTAAGGCCAACATCTGTCCCCGGAAAGAAACGGGCATTCCCTAGAACCCGATTTTTTTGAGTGCATACACCAGAAAACCGAAATGGGTTAGACCCAACAGACTGAGGGAAGGGAGAACCTTGACTCATCACCAGCAGGTAGCCTCACCACGGGTGCCCCCCCCCTTTGGGGTGGGGTGCCCATTAAAAGCCATTGGGTTCAGCAAATGTGGTCTCCTCAGGGAAAAGAGGCTATCTTCCAAACCCAAAAGGGAAAGAGACCATCAATTAGCTTTGTACCATTTTCACCCAACCCATTCAAAAAGAATGTCCTTTACAAACAAAAATTTGGTACGGTTTTACTACCCAAACAAATAAGGGGCACCAGAAGCCCCTCCTTTCCAGGGGAATGCAGGGGCTTGATGATATGGGCATCAAATCTCACAACATCTCAGCATTACATTCGAGGGTCTCTCAATGTGACAGCGGATTTGGGTCAGCCGAAATTTCCTGCATCCCGGAGAATGAGTCTAAACCCCAAAATCTTCAACCAATTTCTTGCAAGATGGGATACCCCACCCCGGAGCCATGGCAACCCAGACAAAACAAAAACAAAACACTTTTTCTCCCTTTTACTCCAGGGGTCCCCTGTACAAAGAAGGGTTGCAATCAGTTTGGAAAAAATTAATTTTTGTAATTCCCCCTTCCCCCTGATCCCAAAGCCCTGGAAGATTCGGACAGAAAGCAGAAACATAGCGATTATTTCCCCTTTTCCCCCCCGGGGCCCGGGTTTTCTCTCGTATTGCACTATCGAGAGGGAGAAATTTTGGAAACACCGGTCCAGACCTCCACTCACAAAGGCATGTTTTATCCTCAATGCAAAAACCCATCTACGGCTTGGGGGCTGAGCAGGGAAAAATTACAACAGTCTGGCCTCTCAGACAAGTAGTTAAAACCCTTTTGGGTGCTAAAGACCTGCAACTATACCGTTTATAAAAAGGGTTTGGAGAATCTACAAAGGCTGGTGCTCCCTAAAGAAGTCCTGCTGACTTGCTATCTACTGAACTACGTTTTTTTTCAGGAAGGCTTTAATAAAGGGCCTCAAATACAATACATGAAGGGCCCCTTTACAGCAAATAATGCTCACTGGAAACAAAATTTTAAACCAATCACTGGCAGAAATTCTTCAAACATCAAAAACTTAAAACCCATGTGCATAATCCCCTACCACATGGGACTTACACTTGTTTTGAAGCTTAACCGGTCCACCCTTTGAGCCCTGCTATGTCTAGTCCAAAATAATCACTTAAAACACTTTTTTTAGTGGCCATTTCTTCACAAAAAGGTTAGGGGGAAATTTTAAGCTCTCTCCCGTAGAAACCTATCTGAGAGACCAACAGAATTGTCTTATTCGCGCACTATGCCGGTTTTTCTTCCAAAATACTTAACATCTAAAATTAACCAAGAATTTTTTCCCCGGATTCTTTCACATCCGTGGACGAAAAACAACAGATGTTTTCACACACGGTTGAGAAACGGGGCTCAATTTTACAAGCTACCAAAATTCAGGTTTGGGTAAGCATTGTTCTACAATTTCAAGGCAATAGGAAAGGGCCCCAAAAACCAGCAAGGCTACTTTTGGCCCGCGGATTAAAGAGGGCATAAAAGAATGTTACAGTATTCTAGGTCAAATTCCTCTTCATCTCAGAGCTCATTCTACCGATCACCGCGACATCCCGGGCTAATTTGGGGCCAAATGCCTTTAGATCAAATTTTAAGGCCGAAAAATGGCTACACCATCAAAAATTTTAAAACATTTCGATTGGGTTCCTCTCTGCAGAAGTTCACTTTTGGGGGGAATCAAATTTTCAGAAAGCTTCAGGTCCCACCTGTCACGAACCCGGGCGTAAATGGATCCCTGGACCA